>JARJHM010001305.1:0-40018 GCA_033356055.1 Carex pumila | reverse complement strand
CAAATTATGGTTACCAATTAGCTTAGCACTTGTCATTTCTAAAACAATTAGAAGTGTAGGTACCAATGAGCAGTGGGTACTTGTAATTTCTAAGTCAAGTTGCAACTTGCAATTTTTTTTTTAAAACAGTTAGACGGTACCAGTGAGCAACGTACAAATCACGCATGGCACAAAAAATCATCACAAAAGCGCAAGGGAGAGTTTGTCCTCCTCGATCTCCTCTGCATTTCTCTCCCCGGTGCGTATTTCTCCTCTGTGATCGTCTCAGAATTGCACGTCTCTTCTCCTTCACAATTCTTTCTTTGGACAATCGGATTTGAGTTTGACCGTTTAAGTAAATTGGTTTTGACATTTGAGTAAGGGTCAAGATGGGAATTGAATTGGGCCGAAAAAATTATTATGAAAAAAACAATAACAGTCTCTCAAAAATTTGGATGTGTTATTCGTAAGAAGAAATCTGTGTCTCCAATCATAAGATGTTAAAATTTAGGCTTCGTTATAGAAGGAATCACGTGACGGAAAGGAATGAGGGCAAAAGGAAATGAAGGCCTCACCAGAGGCTAGAGCCGATTACTTAGTTTCAGAATCTTAAATTTCGAAGGAGAGAAAAAACAGAGGACGTGAACTTTGCATAATAATTAAACAACTTAAGCAATTTTGTAACCCTGAAGTAGAATATAAAGGAGAACTCAATGCTTTCTCTCCTCTCCGGAGTACCGTATGAATAAATTTCTCTCTCACACACGTTTCAATTTTCTTTTATAGGCCAGAAAACTTTTTCACTTTGTGTAATCTCTGTTCCAAAAATGTGACTAAGCCCAAGGGGGAAGCATATCGTCCGCGGAGCCAATCATTGGAGAGCTTTTAATCTAGTTCGTTTGTTTCGAATTGGACAGATCAGATTAGATCTTGTTCGAATTGAAAAAAAAAATATTATTTTCAAAATTTGCAAGATCTGATATGATCCGTCTGATTCGAAATGAACATATCAAATTAAAAGCTCTGCAGAGAATACGCTTCCAGTCCAAGGGCTACATGAATTCGTATTCTCTACATTAACTCAAAATGGAATCTTTTGAGTTAATGAATTGTCACCATCCAATCTATTTCAAAATTCATACAAACTAGATCCACACTAATATTAAAGGACCCCTATATCATTAGCAAGATCAAATTAGCTCCGTTTAAAATCATACAGTTAAAATTTATTAACTCAAAAAATTCGTTTTTGAGTTAATGCAGAGGATACGCATTCAGGGCTGCATCCATCAGATGCTACAAATTTAATAACAAACCTTTTCAGGACCTTTTTTTTTCCATTTAAAAAAAAAAAATCTTTACCACAAAACCTGCAACAGAAAATCATGACCGTTGGAAAAGGTCCTTTAAAAGTGGTAGACCCAACTAATACTCCTTTTGCACAATATGACAAGTAAATAAATGATTTGAAGGAGGTCAATGTTCGTTCATTATTTTGTTCTATAATCTTAGATTTCACTATTTATGTTTCTTTGGCATTTAGTACAAAGAAGGAAAATATCTCATGCAAAAAAATTATAGGGGAAACACAGGTTTTATTTTTGAAAAATAAATAAATTGCTAAATAAATAAATAAATATGTACTTGGTTTATAATTTGCAAAAACTTTTATGGCTTAATATGTTTGTTGAACTTCACCTGATTTATTAGCCTCTAGAGATTTATTTTAGGACGGAGACAAACTGACAACAAATTAATTTGACAATTTTAACAACTGTAAAAAATAATTTTTATTTCAAAAATTCAACAACTACAATATAAATATAGTTATAGCACTTCATAATAAAAATATTAAAATAATGCAAGTTTCAATATCCATCAAACATTAACTTCAATTGATTAATTATTAAATGTTATTAAAATTGATACAAGATGTCTATAAATTTTTATCCACTTTTTAATTTTTTTTTACTTGATATAAGAAACCTTTGTCAAAATAATTATGTTAATATGTTGTGAATCAACCTCCAACATTTTTTAGTTACTAATTTTAATTCGCTTCTATAAACACCATTCATTGGAATTTGATATATCCTCAATATCACCTCATCGATTAAAATGCTGAAAGATTTTGGAGATAAGAGTGACATAGACAGCCACTTTGCTGATGCTGATGATTCCTACAAGCAACCTCACTGCTCTCCTCTATGACCTATAAGAGCTCCAACCATACCACCAGGCAGTGACTTTGTTAATACACACACTTTACCAATATCTCATAAATTGGTGAACTCATGGCCCATGATTCTGCTCGCTCGCTTGCTCTGAAGCTCTCTATGGGAATTTTGATCGCGGCATGGATCATCTTTTGGATTCTCAAGCCAACGAAAATCTGGAAGAAAGCTTGGCATTCTGCTGAAGACTTAGCTAATGCTACCTTTTTGCGTGATTCTGGTAATAGTCGAACCACTTATATTGGCCTGAGCAAATTTATTCGAAATAACAGTTGGAAAGGAAAAAAAATAAAAAAGCATAGAAACTTTATCATAATTAAGTTTGCCTTCTTATAATGGGAACTTTCCCTACATTCTATATGTGCCTTGTTAATGGGAAAAAAGAAAAGAAAAATGAGAAATGAAAACTTCTTCATCTGATTGAACTGATTTTCTAACGCAGGTCTCAATGTTGTCGTCTTTTGTTTCCCGGTAATTGGTTTTGCTATATTGGCATACATCTATATGCATTTCTCTGAGAAGGAAAAGAGAAGGTAAACTCGGTTTTCATTTTGGGATAAAAAAGTTTGTGTTCATTAAAATTTTGGCCAGAAATATTAGTGCATATTTATATTATACGTAGATGACATGACCAGTATGGTACCATGGTGGTAATTAGAATACCTATGCTGCCCTCACGATTACCCTATTCTCGACTTAAATTAGTAATTTGGTGCTTCAAATAGATTCAATTACACAACAAAATAACCAAGAACAAGGAAACCAATACCAAAATGGCCCGAGTCCTTCACTGTTTGGTATATGCAGTACCTGGTGGACCTCACTGATACAAAAACTGGTATCAAGTTTAGTATAAATCAAGTTGCAAATACTTTTCAAGCTGTCAATTCTATAATATAACAATACAAATGATGCTTATTCTTGTGGCGGTAACCAGTAACAGGAACATGACAAGTTTGACAACCCACTTGAGAGTTGCTTTTTCAGCACCTATGATTATAAACAGCCCAATTGGTGTTGTTTCTCTCGGTGAACTTTTTGGGTCTTCACTTTTTGTGGCGTTTCTTGTCTGGACCTATTACTCTAATGTTTCAAGTGATTTCAAGAAATTGGCACCTTATGCTTCTCTAAAGCTAAGCAGGTATTTATAAACGGTAAATTTTTTGTAGTGTCTTCAAAACTTCTAAATTCTAATATGGCTTTATCATCCCCCTCTTTAAAATAAATAAATTGCACACATTGTTAGACATGTAAGAGTGTGATCTTAATTTAATACGTAGTATTATTTTCTTTTTACATAGACAGCAGCTGAAAGTGATGCACATGGGTGTACGTGTCGGTTCCTTGAGCGAAATTTGTCTGGCTGTTTTGTTGTTTCCAATTCTGAGAGGAATGTCACTGTTCAGAATATTTGGAATCCAATTTGAGGCAGCAGTTCGGTATCATACTTGGATTGCAAATACGCTTGTTTTGTTTTGCACCTTGCATGGCATAACCATCATGTCAATATGGGGTCAAAAGAAAAGACTTCTAGCAGAGGTAAATTGCAGTACAAGTTGAGGAAAAAAAGAGCAAAACAAGTATACACAAAAAAAGATGAACAAATAAATGAAGAACTGAATTTAAGTCCATTTTATGAATTACAGATTACAAGCTGGCAAAAAATAGGCCGTGTAAATGTTGCAGGTGCAATTGGCCTGATATCTATACTGATAATCTGGATCAGCTCTCTTCCCGTGATTAGACGGAAGTATTTTCAAACTTTCTATATGACTCACTATCTTTACATAGTTTTCATCACATTTTACCTTTTGCATGCCGGGGACAAACACTTCTATTTGGTGTTATCTGGCATACTTCTTTTTGCACTTGATAAAATTCTTCGATTGATCCAATCAAGAAGAGAGACTTGCATTGTTTCTGCAAGTGTGCTTCCATGTAGAGCAGTGGAGCTGATTTTGCCAAAAGATCCGAGTAGGTCCACAGTACTTTAATTTGCTTCATTTTAAGCACCTTATCGAAGACTTTTAGATTTTAATCTCAGTCAGTATTACTTGCAGGCTTAAAATATCGACCGATGAGCACAATATTTTTGAAGGTACCAAGCATATCAAGGTTCCAATGGCACCCATTTAGCATTACGTCAAGTTGTTACAAGGATGAAGAGCATATATCAGTGCTGATAAAAAGCCAGGGGCAATGGACCAGTGCACTGTACTCCAAGATCAGCTCCATGGGAGATGAAGAAATGGGTCAGCTCAAAAGCCTAACAGTTGCAGTAGATGGACCTTATGGACCCGCAAATTTACTGTACCTAAGGTCCGTTCATTTTAATCTAAAATTGTTAATATTGGTATAAAGTCCGTATGCAATGATTGGTATAGGCACTGCACTGGTTTGGATCAGTCAGGTTCAGTCAATTCAATTTCAGCTTGTGTAGGTCAGATTAGGGCGAAGTTTGACCTAGGTCAGGTTGGGTTTCAGTTGGTAGTTTTCAGAAAAATCAGGATCAGGACAGGTTTAGTTTTTCTCGCACCATTTATTTTTCATTTCCAGTTGGTTGACTTGGTTCAGATCATATTAGTTCTATATATGTATCAAGTACGGTGTACCTCGTTTTTTAAACACAAAACCGTATTAGAATGTCATTTTTCTGATAAGAACCAATGATAGTGGGCTATTTTTACTCATTGACTTAATTTAAAAGCTGAATAGATTCAAATGTCTACTTGTATATTGTTTTTAACACTATTAATAATTCTTCTACCAGGTATTCCAATTTAGTTTTGATTGCCGGTGGATCTGGAATAACTCCCTTCATGAGCATTCTAAATGAGATATCTTCGAAAAACAATACTACAAATTGGCATCCTACCAACATACAACTTATATACTGTGCGAAACAGGTACAAGATATCAGCATGCTCACGCCGATCTTGCCAATACTACATGAACCTACTACTGAGCTCACAAATTTTAAACTGAGAATTTTTGTGACCCAAGAACAAGGATTACCCATCTCGGCATTTGAAGTACTGAACAAACCACCTCGAGTCGTAAAAATGCTGCTGAGCACAAAAAATAGGTCATCAGTTGGTATAACTCAAGAAGGGCTTATTTGGAGAGCCATTATTGCTGCCTTAACATTTGTTGTTTTCCTCATGTCGCTAGTTTTTCTGACTGACATTTTCATACACCAAGTGCAAGGAAAATCCTCTAGAAAAAGCAATCCTTCATGGCTCAATGACTTGCTTGTTTTTGCTGCCTTTGTTATTGCTACGAGTTGTTCTGCAGTTGCTACCGTAACTTTTAATCGAAGAAAATTTAGTGACAACAGAGAGAGCAAAATTCCTAAAAAGGTCACGAAGGAAACTAAAAATAAAAATGGTCTCCTATTTGAACCAGAGATATACTTTGGAAAGAGACCCAACTTATCAGGTAATAGCATTTTCTTTTTGTTCTCTCTTCCTTTGTTTTTAATGCAATTTATGTAATCATTTGAGCTTCTCTAGTTTTCTTACGTAATATCACCTTAATTCAGTTCTTGACATTATAATTTGGTAAATCCATTTCCAAAGTATGAAAGTATTAGCTGCAGTCCGAACTGGTACCAGAAACATTACTACGTTTACTGGCATAGCCTGATTTGAAGCTAATACTAATCTAGTGGCAAAATGTGAATTGTTATGTACAGACGTGCTTTCAGACTTAACAAATGAAACAAGAGATGAACGGGTGGGTGTATTTGTCTGTGGTCCTGAATCGATGAAGGTCTCTGTTGCATCCTTCTGCAAAAACCACACCAATCTCAGTTCTACAAATGGTGTTAATTGTTCGATTGATTTTCATTCAGTTAGTTTTTATCTGTAATGGCAATACTGTGCCCCTATTTATGCTAAGGTTAATATATTATATGCTAAGCTTCTATTGCCTTGCGATAACTTTTGCATTATGCAAGTGTGCATGTTAAACATAATTTCTGAAGCTTTATTACCAAACTAGAATCTATCCATTTATCACAAGTTCATGAAAATGAACTTAAGCTTTTAGCTACTTTGTACTTTATTCGTGATCCATGATTGATGAATATCATACTCTTTAACTGCTTGACAACCTAAGAGGTTAACTCAAAACCTTCAAGAAAACTTTACTGCATGGGTGATTTTAGATGCATGAAAAAAAAACAGCATATGGTAAACTCACTCTGTGAAGTATACAAATCTAATGGTTATTTACTGTACAAAAGAAGGCAGCTTCCTTGAACATTCTTGCAGGAAACAGATACTAAATTTAACTAACTATTATAGTAATGGAACAAAAATGAAAATGAGCTTTAAGAAAATCATTTGAAAAGGTGAGACAATAACAAGAACCAGAAATCTCAAAATTTAAATAATATATACATGAACCACCTCAGCTCTCACAACTACAATAGACGAAGCAACAAACACACATCCATACAAAAAGAAAAATGGAATCTTACCTATATATAGCACTCTTCAATTGAGTTTCTTAAAATTTAAGAACAAAACTAGAATAACAGCGCATAAGCTGGTCGTGTCTAGAACCCCATGCTGATTCACAAAATTAGGCTAAAACATATTAGACTCATGGAAAAGGATAAAAAATGACCCAAGAGAAAACTTTTACCATCTTACAAGCAGATTTGACAGGACGAAAGACCAAGAATGCCAAAGTATCCCATATTCATTCAGCACCTGCCTTCGTCTGCCAAAACAGTATTACAAGAACACCACTGACATAATATGGTCTTACCGATCAGTCATACTTCTCACGCCATGAGTAGATAAGAAAGAGAACCCAAGAGAGGCCGAGCACAATGTCTCCGGCCAGCTGGCGCGGCCAGTCTCGCGCCAGATCCTCCAGCCGTCGCTCAAAGTAAACCCGCCAAAGGCCCATCATTGCATGAAGCAAGATGCATCCTTTTGCAAAGAAAGACTGCAAGTATTGAAAGCATAAGAGATTGAGAAATAATTTAGGAAAAACTGATCAAAAGGCACAAGTTTGGGTTTTGGTACAGTCCAGCCACATCCTCACAGGTACTGAAATTGCACAAGTGACCAGGGTCTGAGTTACCACACAAAATCCGAAGAGTGTAAAAGCTCAGTTGTAGACTTGTAGTTAATAACCAAGCTTGCAAACACGTTTTTTAAGTCTGTTAGATCATTTGGATCAAATGAAATCTTTAATTTTACAACAAATGACTGACATATAACTAATGCAAGATCAGCATGCTTATCCCTTAAAAACTAAAGTATTTATTTTTCCCTGGTTACAGGAATAAGAATAAATTAATTAATAAAGTGAACCAGGTTATTGCTTTTTCAATTGAGTAACAAGCTGGCTAACTTGTGGACCAGTCTTCTTTTGAACCAGAACAACTTTAATTGCGGCTATCAACCTTGAATTAAATATCTTTTTTAACAAAGGCATTCTCTTAGAGAAGCTTCCTAAGATGCCCAATTCTGCCCTTTCTTTCCCCATTTTCTCCTCAGTGAATTCTCATAACTTAAAAGCTTCCTAGTGAAAACCCGTATCATATGCCTTTTGAGAATTCAAACCTGGCACTAAAGTAGGAAAGTCAGTAGCACTGATTGTCCGTATTAGACACCATGCTACCCCAAATTACAACAAATATGAACACTAATGGTTTTAAATTTTAACAGCATATGCCTCACTCAGTCCCTAAGTACCTAAACTACAAAAAGGAGGGCTTAATATATTCAAACGAAACAAACAGCTCAGATACATAAACCTCAATCCACAGACTTGGATTGCTTATCAAGGACAAGATCAATTCCTTAACCTTGCTTAGTTTATAATCAACTAACCTAATTATTATTATATTTTTTTACTCGACCACGTTACTCTAGGATGTATTCACTTATGTTTTAAAATTTAAACTAATGAATTAGTCGTTCCTTTTCTCCGGCCACGCTTTTCTCTCTTCCAACAGGAACAAAAAAATATATATATTTCTACAGGACAAAGGGCCCCACTAATATACTAAATTACCTGGAAGTCACGATCTTTCACAAAGGAGACCATGAACAGAAGGAAACCGATTGCAAAAAGGAGCAACCCAGCGAACGAATCAGAGGTCTGGATCAGCAATTGGTCATGAGGCGTCGAGCCCAGGAGCTTGCGCGCCGTTTCCTGGCCCAGACCAAAGACGGCCATCTCGTTCAAATAGAACATCATGAGGGTCCCACATGTCAGCGCTACCAAGGAGTGAACTAGACAGATCGCAAAAAACCCTGACGAAGGGGCAGGAGATGCCATTTACCTTCAAACTTAAGCTTAATAGAGAAGAAAAGGTTGAGGAAATTGGGAGAGCATGGAATTGGGGAGTGATGAGAGGAGCACGAAAAGAGAGGGGTTTGGGAGGGGGTTGGCGGGACTGGAGACGACAAAGGAGAGGCGAGGTGTAATAATGAGGAGAGGAGAAGAGGAGGCACGGGTGGGGTCATGAATGGGCAAGAACTCTTACCGAGATAGAATCGGGTCGGGTTCGTTATAGGTTTCTCTCCAGTATTTCATGCCTTGACCCACATGTCAGTTAAAACGGAGATCTCCTTTATTTGTATAAATGGAGATAATAAGATGTCGGCTCGGATTTGCTTGATCATCGAGACTGCAGTTTTCTTAAGATAATCTGCCAGCTATCGTGGCAAGTTTTTTTAAGTAGACTTGGTCTACCAATTGGAATAGGGGCTTATGAAACGGCTTTGGGAAACATTCGTCTTTTCCACTCTTAAATGCCAAACAACGAGAGTACATAATAATTAATAAAGGCATTTTTTTTTTGTTATTTCATTCATATTCTGATTCTTTCCAGAACTTTGCATATATTTGTTCACTTTTCAGAGATTTCTTTACCGTATTTTTCAATAAGAGCATCTCCATTTTATTTACAAAATAATCACAGATGTTTATTTGATAATTCTAATTTTATTTGCATAAATATATAAAAATTACCAATTTAACACTCTTACTAAATTAACAATCCGTCTAAAAATATTGAGTCGACTTGGAAGGACTAATTGCAGAGATATAAGACTTAAAATTATAAAGTTAAGGGATCAAGTTACAACATTTTTTGAGTTACAACAAGTTACAATAAGCATTATTTACATTTTCAAAGTTTAAATCGTCAATCCAAACCGTTAAATGTAATCTCTACAATAAAATGTGCTTGGAGACCAAATTTTATATTTTTTGGAATTTTTTTACTATTTATTAAGGTGGATACAAAAACTAGTCAAATTTATACCATTGAATTTTGTACCCACCTTAATAAATAGTAAAAAAATTTCAAAAAATGTAAAATTTGGTCTCCAAGCACATTTTATTGTAGAGATCACATCTAACGGTTTGGATCGACGATTTGGACTTTGAAAATGTAAATAATGCCTGTTGTAACTTGTTGTAACTCAAAAAATATTGTAACTTGATCCCTCCTCAAGTTACTATACACAATTGAAATTATATGAATGGAGATGATATAAAATTTATTAAGAGATAATTGCTAATTATTGACGTGTCAAAGATATCACTTTTTGCTATTTTAGAAACGATGCTCTAATTTTTATTAATCAAAAGGTTGTATAATTGAAACCATTTTTAACATTTTGCAAGTATTTTCAATAAGGTGTATTATTTGTTATTTGGATCTTCTAATGACTAATTTCAATAAGATATATAATTTACCTATTTCCATTTTTACAATGACTAATTTCTCTCAGCTATTTGTTGTATCTCGTATGGTAACTTTTAAAAATATCAGTGTTTTGTTGTACTTTTTCCTTTTTGGATATATAGAAAATAGGAAAAAAAGAAGAAGGAAATATCAATTACATTCCAAATTATTTTCTGGCCTAAATAAAAGGTTAACTCAGACGGTAGTTATAGAAATAAAATAAATAATTAACGATCATTGATATAGAAAAAACGCATTAAAAAAAGATGTGGTATCTAGAGAGAATTTAAGCAAGGATAAATTTTATCATACAAGTAAAAATTCTAAAATTGTTGTGTTAATATTTAATAGAAAACAATTGTTTTAATGTGAGCCTCGTAAAAAGGGATGGATACTAGAAAATAATAATATGAAGAAACAAAAGAAAGTTAATGTGCATTATTGAAAAAGATGAGGAATCAAATTACAATAATTTTTGAGTTACAACTAGTTACAATAAATATTTTCTACATTTTCAAAATTCAAATTGTTAGACGTGATCTCCACAATAAAATGTGCTTGGAGACCAAAGTTTACATTTTTTTTGGAAATTTTTTTACTATTTATTAAGATGGGTACAAAAACTAGTCAAATTTAAACTATTAGATTTTGTACCCATCTTAATAAATAATAGAAAAAAATTCAAAAAATGTAAAATTTGATCTCCAAGCACATTTTATTGTATAGATCACATCTAATGGATTGAATTGACGATATAAATTTTGAAAATATAGAAAATACTTATTGTAACTCAAAAACTGTTGTAACTTGATGCCTCCTCATTGAAAAATGATAATGAAACTACTAATGAGGAAGTCCAAGTATCTTTAATGACAGTATTTTGTGCAATGATTCACCGTGCTTGATCTATTTGTTAGTCTAACGACATTTCTTTTATATTCATTGACTTTTTTTTTTTACAAATTTGCATAATATATGTTGTTGTGGTATCACATATTTTGTTATCCGTGACAGAATTTTCTTTTAGTAACAATGGTGCAGAAGCAGCACAACGTGACTCAATCCTTGTTTTTAGAAAATCATAGACATTTATATGAATATTAGTATCATACATGTGCGTTGCAATAGAAATATATTATAAAATGAAGAAGTTTAAGAGTTTGATTTACAATTTGAATTTCAAACTTTGATGCAAGTAAAGAGATTTGATTAAAAAAAAAAAAAAAGACAAATGGCTTGTAGAAATATGTACATCCCATATGCAAAAGCCAAAAGAACAAAAAATATTTAATAAAAATGAATTTGTATTAATAAATTAGCTGCTCTATTTTGTAGTACTAATTATAGTTAATGTTACTAAAATCACTCCTTAATATATGTTCTCCATATAATTAACAATTTAAACTAAGAATGAACCTGGATATACTAATAAAAAAGAATATATTTCATCTTATCAAAATTGAACTAAAATTGTAAAAAAATTTACTATATCTTAAATTGAGTAATGTATTAAATTTGGAGATATCAAATAATTTAATTAGATATCAAATGCTGATAAAATATTGTTAAAAGATGTCAGCATTTGATATTCTTAAAAATAAATTAATCATCTATCATGATTCTTAAATAAGTAAAATAAGGAATGAGAGATCTATAGCTGGAGAGGAGAAATAATGAAATGAATAAATTAATTTTCTCTATTCAATTTTAATTATAATATATCGTGTACAGTATGTGTCGCAGGTCTACTTCTAATTAAAATTAGACTTTTACACGTAAAAAAGATGTATTTAATAATATATATATATATATATATATATAGGAACATGCTAGCGTGCTATGCATAGCATAGAACCCCTCTATGCTACGGCTTGGATTTTGAGTTTTCAAAATCCTAATGATCGATCCGAACCGTTCATCTTGTTCTCCATATTAATATGTGTTTGGAGACCAAATTTTACATTTTTTGAAATTTTTTTACTATTTCTTTAGATTTATTGAAAATCGCTGTTTTTTTATGGTACAGATTTGTTGAAAACAGCTATTTTCAATAAATCTAAAGAAATAGTAAAAAAATTCCAAAAAATATAAAATTTGGTCTCCAAACACATATTAATATGGAGAACAAGATGAACGGTTCGGATCGACCATTAGGATTTTGAAAACTTGAAATCCAAGCCGTTGCATGGAGGGGTTTTATGCTATGCATAGCATGCTAGCATATTCCTATATATATATATATATATATATATATATATATATATATTATTCGATTGGAGGGTGATATTAAATCTGAAATTTTATCTTTCAATTATAGTCATCAGCGCATCAAAACATCTATATATATATAATATAAGAATGGAGGTAGCAAATGAAAATTTGTGAAGTTTAGTTATTAATTTATTATAGAGCATTTAAAATAGAGTCTAGATGGCGATGATATCTGAAAAGGCAACACTGCATTTTAGTAAATTGATCGGTCATTAATTGAATTTGATAAAGAATGCTGAAATTAGAAACTCGAGCGTTGAGTTATGTTTATTTTATGTTTCTTCATCAGAGATCATATTTTTGATGAAAATATCGTATTTTTTACTTTATCTAACGTTCTAGACTTTCATATTTAGAAGAGATATCTCAGATAAATACATGTACATAAAATATATATTTTAAAAGTAAAATAAATGTCTTAGAAAAAATAAATAGAGATGCATTATAACAGAAAGACATTGATCGCTGACGTGAATTATTTATTTATTTATTTCATCATACATGGATCATACAAAAAAACTGCATATAATTGTTGAGAAGCATTTATATACGCGCATCCGAAAATACGCTCCAACATTCATACACGGTTTTTAATAAAGAATAGTGTACAATTGCAATTGTATACGGTTCTTTTAAAAAAAAAACATGTATGAATATTAAAGCACATTTTATACACGGTTATTTGTTTAAAAAAAATAGATGAGTGTTGGAGCTCATTTTTGGAAATATGCTTTTTTACTTTAGACACATATTTAATAAAAAATTTGAACAAACATGTATGATGTACAATTTATAATTAGTGTTTTTGTAGTAGTAATCGTTTGTTTTTTCTTTTATCATTTATCATTTATCATTATATCATTATTCATGAAATGTTGTACAGTTTTTGTTGTAAATACTTTTTGACTAGAAAAAAGATTAAATCTTAATCGTTTAATTGATACTGTATGTAGTGCAGATTAAACAGTGAAGGATAATTATAGGTGACGGGTGCTGATAAGTTTGAAAACGATATTTAAAAACGACTGAACATACCAAACGGATGAAAAGATTTTTAAAATAGATTTCAATTGCCTTGTTCATCCTTTAAATTCGTGAAAGATCTACTCTTAAAATATACAAAGTTCATCTTTTTTTTTAGCACAAAGTGTATAAATCATGTTTTGAACGAAATTTGAACTATTTTTCTTTGGACGAGCAAAACCGAAATTTTTATTAATACCATTTATAAAAAAAATAACCAAAACATCCTAAAATTAGAAAATTCTATAAATATTCGGGCTGCTAATTCAATTTGCGGCTCCATTTTTTGAGGCCTCTCAAAAACCTAAATATCTATATATTACAGTGCATTTTTTAGATTTTTTTTTTTATTTGGGGGGGGGGGGGGGCTCCATTTCAGCATACGGCCCCTCAAGAATGGAGCCGCAGATTGAATTGGTGGCTCGGGTATTTGTGGAATTTTCCAAAAAACATGATTCTTTTGGGGTTTTCTTTTTGGAATATGATATAAATAAAAATTTCGGCGAGCAAAATCAATAATATTTCCTCATAAACCCGTTAGACTCATCAATTACTGCATGTCTGCATGCCATAATTTAAATTACGCGGAAAAGATTTGAAATTAGTGGCTGCAAATGTAAAATAAGATTCTTGAGAAGACGCCTTGAAGGAATGGATCAGGTGATAGATATAGTCTTGAAAACGACTCGGATTCTGTACTATTCTTTTATCACCACTTGTAATCTTTTATACGCCTTGTGTAATTATGTTATGCTTTTTCTAAGCATCCGCGACCTAGACACTAGAGTAGATATTTTAAACAACGTCATTCAAGATATTAAGATAAGTTCTAAGAAGTTATCATCGACAAATGGATGCATTCATCCGATTTTTTTAATTTGGAGCATTTTTTTTTTTTCTAAAAGTAGCACGTCATTGAAAAAAGTTCGAAACCTAGCTTAATTGCATATTTAAACACATAGTTGGAACTAAAACTTAGCATGCATTGCATCAATGATGAAACTCAAATTGAGTCTGCACTTCACCATTTGATTTTATTTTTTTTTACTTATTTTTCTTAATTTGAAAAAAATTATGTATTATTTATCGTTGTAACTAAAACATTTACGTACTAATATTAATGGTTTTAGTCGTTCAAAATGTCTCAGAGAAAAATTGAGTGTGTTTCTGTTGGGATTTTGGGTAGATTATAGTATAACAATTCGAAATAGTTCAAGATTTGTTCACTATTCGAAAATTAGAATTCATGCATAAAATTAATTCTAAGATTAAATAAAGAGTTTACCACTAGACGCGCAGCGGAAACTTCAAGTCTAGCAGTAGCCTTCTTCTCCTTTCCTTTTGTCTCCTTTCCTTCTCGTGTCAGATTCACGCAACAGCCCAGCAGTCATGCCTCTATTAGTATTCACACAAATAGGTTGACAAACTACTGTAATTCGGTATGCTAGTACCGAACTGACAGCCCCATCTTTTGTCTTTCTTTCTCTCTTACGTTTTCTAATATATATAGAACAAAATTTCTGGAACACCCAAAAACCGAACTTTGGATGTATATTTATAACACTATGCACCTGTTCAATTGCACCATCTCATTGCACCCATTTAGAAAACGTTATCAGATCTAAACAGATCAGATGAGAATAAGAATTCAAGCCTAGCCCATTAAGACCCGATCCATATTAATTATTAATATGGCCTATAATATTCTGGTCTATTAGTACATTTCTAACAGTTTCACCCTAAAGTAAAACGCAAATGCAGTCTGCATTTCTATTAGGTTTCTATTTTTTTTTTCCAATGGTCTTCACTAGGGCTGCAAATGGATCAAACAGAATCAAACTTATTCCAATTTTAGTTTGGTTTGAATTAATTTCGAACTAAGTTTGATTTGAATTAATTTTGAATCTTTTACAAACTTTTTTACGACAAGGAAGAGTGATCGTAGTCACCGAAAGCGAGAGGTGAAAGTCGTCTAGAGTTTTGGAACTGAGAGCAAGGATTATGACTTATGGTTAGACGGCCTTATGTTTTAATTTTTAAGTCATCAGCGAAAATCAACGGTTCATGTTGCTTTGAGATTTGAACTAGAATAGTTCGTGAACTTATTTTGAACAAACTAGATTCAGTTTGAATTTGGTTTGAATTAATTTCGAACTATTTTAAATTCAATTTTTTACGAATTTTTTTTAATCAAACTCGAATCGAATCACGAACTACGAATTTTTTGTGCACCTAGTCTTCACTCCTACTTCAAAAAAAAAAAATTTAAATGCTACGAATAAAAATATCGGTCTATCACCAACTTGCAGGTACGGTCATACATTTCTGAAGCAAGCTTAATCAGAGTATCCTAATCAATGGTGGAGCAAAATAAGACAGGCGAGATGAGAAGTCTCTATCTTCTGTTAATTTATCCTTTAACTGTAGAATTTTGTTTAGACGTCTCATTTTAAAATAAAATAAGGAGACAAGTTATGTATATCTTTCAAATTTTACAAAATTACTTATTTTTCTCTCTAAAATTCACAATAGCATACTAATCATTCTGAATTACAAGAATTTACAAATTTATCTAATTTATTGTATTTTTGTCAAAACTCATTTTAAATTTATATTGTTCAAATTTTATCCTTTATATGAAAATAAAATAGGTAGTTTTTGCAAAAAAAAAAAAAGTGTTCAGTATTCTAACTTGGTTGGTTTATCGATAATAAATAATTTATTTCTCTATTTGTGACACATACAATAAGAAAATAAGCAATTTGTTCTTACAATCAGCCAAGGTTTTAAATAGTGATAATCGCCTCTTCACGGGAAGGCTAAAAAATGTTATAGCACCGAAAATAGCTGATAGCGCTATAGCTTTTAAGTTCTGAAAATACTATAGTGCTGTTATAGCTAATTAATTAGAACACAACAACCAGCTGATGAAAAAATTAAAAGTTTCTTTTAAACATGTTACATGTTTTGTTATTTTGTAATGGAAGGTAAAATGTGTGTTTATAAATTTAAATTTTACAGAAAAGATAATAAATTGAGTAAATTAGAATTGTAAATATATGAATTTTAGAGTGAGAAATACGTAATTCTGAAGTTTTTGAAAGAGTATACATGAAATTTTCTTTAAAACAAATATATTGGATTGATCCGGTGACATTACTTGGGGATGAATTTTGAAATGACGTCGGCTAATTAATTCAATACATTTGTTTTAAAAAATTGGATGGCCCAAATTGGAAAAGCAGGTCGTGCAATTCGAGTTAGGAATATTAGCAAAAACAAAGGGGGTTGAATTCCTCTCAAATCTGAATTAGCTTGAGTTAGAATTTTCATTTTCATAAATGAAATTATGATGCCCCACAACCAATTTTAAAATTTTAGTTATCCCACAAACGAAATTATGATACTCCACAACCAATTCTAATTTATTTTTCTATTTGTGACACATACAATAAGAAAATAAGCAATTTGTTCTTACAATCAGCCAAGGTTTTAAATAGTGATAATCGCATCTTCGCGGGAAGACTAAAAATGTTATAGCGCCGAAAATAGTTGATAACGCTACAGCTTTTAAGTTCTTAAAATACTATAGTACTGCTATAGTTAGTTAATTAGAACACAACAACCAACTAATGAAAAGATTAAAAGGTTCTCTTAAACATGTTACATGTTTTGTTATTTTGTAATGGAAGGTAAAATGTGTGTTTATAGATTTAAATTTTACAGAAAAGATAATAAATTGAGTAAATTAGAATTGTAAATATGATATTATGAATTTTAGAGTGAGAAATACGTAATTTTGAAATTTTTGAAAGAGTATACATGAAATTTTCTTTAAAACAAATATATTGGATTGATCCGGTGACATTACTTGGGGATGAATTTTGCAATGACGTCGGCTAATTAATTCAATACATTTGTTTTAAAAAATTGGATGGTCCAAATTGGAAAAGCAGGTCGTGCAATTCGAGTTAGGAATATTACCAAAAACAAAGGGGTTTGAATTCCTCTCAAATCTGAATTAGCTTGAGTTAGAATTTTCATTTTCATAAATGAAATTATGATGCCCCACAACCAATTTTAAAATTTTAGTTATCCCACAAACGAAATTATGATACTCCACAACCAATTTAAAGGAAATACAAGAGGTGTGACAAATTTAGACAAAAGAGATGGAATGGTAGCACAGTTGATTAGAAAAAAGGTTTTAAAATTATAATTACTAGGATTAAAAAATTTGCAGCTTCTACGGAAAAGAGAAGCTTTGAAAAAAAAAATAGACAGAGAGGGATTTGTTAGTAAAGGAAAGAATAATTGTTGCTGCAGACAATCAGAATTTTAGATTTAGTATTGTGAATTATTTTTTACTCGATATTTTTAAAGTATCTTTTCCAAATATGAGAAAGAGCCAACTAAATTATGAGCACTCCGATCAGGTCCCTAAGAATTTTTTTTTAAATAGATGAAGTAACTTACAATTTGAATGTACTAGAAGAACCATGATAATTTCTTTATTTACTAGAAGTGACTTTTGAATCGGAATCAATAATTCAAATTCAAAATATTTTTATCTTGTTTTTTGTTAACACACAAAGAAATAGTTTTATTTTTTTTACAACCGAGAAAAATACTACCTGAAAAATATTCAGAGTTCTTCTAGTACATCTAAATTATAAGATGTTTTGTGTATTTTATTTGATGTTCTTTCAAACAAATTCAAATTATTAGATGTTCTTTCTATTTTTGAAAATTATTAAACAAATATATTTAGATAAACTGTTTTGGCGTTAGTTTTTTTTTGTTGTTGCGGGGCTGTAACATGAAAAATAGATGGAGTTTCTTACAATTTGAATGTACTAGAAGGACCACGATAATTTATTTATTTACTAGAAATGACTTTTGAACCGGGATCAATAATTCATATCCAAATTATTTTCATCTTTTCCAAAGAAATAGTTTAATTTCTTTTACAACCAAGAAAAATCATGCCTGAAAAATATTTCGGAGTCCTTCTAGTATCTCTAAATTATAAGATGTTTTATCTATTTTATTTGATGTTTTTTCAAACATATTTAAATTATTAGTTGTTCTTTCTATTTTGAAAATTATTAAACAAATATATTTAGATAAACTGTTTTGGCATTGGTTTTTGTAGAGCTGCAATGTGAAATGGCGGCCCTCAAAGAACAGGACACCATTTGTTGCGATTTGAGTAAATTTTGAATTTTTACAAATTGATAGTTTTGTGGTTTTTTTTTTTTGACAGAGGTATTTTTAAAATTTTCGGTATAAATTTTACCACTTTATTATGAGGATCCACATCAAAATTTGTATTAATAACATTAAAAATCAATCAAACAAAAAAAATGACATCACTATATATTTAATTTGATTGATTTTAATATTAATAAAAATTTCGGCGATCCACGCATATCCTCAGATTTTTCACTTGAATATATATGCATGCATCTCAATATGAGAAGTTGATAAGGGGATCACAACCTATTTGCTTAAAATAATTTTCTCAATAGCGAACCTGTAACTTTAATCCTTCAACTCAACGAATAAAGTTTGTGAACTTAATTTAATTGCTACCTACCCTGAAGAAGTCATCTTATTTTCTCTACACCACGCCATCTCATTCTATTGGCATGTATGGTAATTGACACGTGTGAACATAATGGGGTGGGTGACAGCCTAACTAAAATATTTTATCTGCGACTCTCACCTAGATATATCTTTGTTGCCAGAAGTTCTACGTGCGCCAAGGAATTCCCCCGAATAGTCAAATACTTTCTCATGGCATCATACGTATAATTTTATTTCAGCCTCAGGTTAACTCGATCGCCAGCACGTGCCAATATATTCGCCAAGCATGCACGCACCGTTGTTCAACTGAATTCGTATCATCTGAATTAACTCAAAGAAGAATCTTTTGAGTTAATGCATCCGAACTATCCGATTTACTTCAAGATCTGTATTAATATTAAAGAGCTTCAACTTTAAAAATTGAGGTCAAATTGATTTCATTTAAAATTAGATCAGATGCATTAACTCAAAAGATACTCTATCTCATATTTCTATAGATTAAAATTCATTCTTGTCTTGGCAATTGGACATCCTAGTCTGATATCAATAGGAGAATTTTAGTGTACTTTAAAAGTAATTCAGCTATCTTATGATTTTAAATTTTCTAATAATAATCTTCATAAAATAATAAATATTTACTTGTAGTTTAATGGTTATAAATTTGTTCAATAAGTTTTGAGAGATCTTAGTTTCAAATTCACCTGTTATATTATGTTATTTTATCTAAATTTTCTAGTTTCGTCCTTATTTGACATATATGGGCACATAGAGAAAGAAGGCTCGTAAATGCAGTGCGATTCGGTTCAATGCATGCCCAAACCATTTGATAAAGGAATGTAGTTTAGGTCTGATGTGCTTTAAAATTCGTGTGCACCAATCTCAAATTAGATGCGTACGAATCTTAAAACACATCAAATGGCTCTTATGCTCATCGAACGTAAATTTACGTCCAATAATCATCAAACCTACACTTCTCTCTTTATCAAGTACCTTCACAATATCACCAAGCCAATAATACACTTGTCATACTTGTCAAATCAGGACAATAGAACTAGTATGTCATTAACTAAACCAACCAACCAAGATACATAGAAGCGAGTCAAGAACTCAACAAAATAACTTGTTTAGTCCTTATCTCACTAGTTTGCATCAGACAAAAAAACTCAAAACAGATAGAGATTGTTGTCATTGTTATTATCAGTGGCGTTGTCAGAATTTGAATTAGGAGTAGACAAAAATATTAACATTTAAATTTTATTAAAATATTAAAGTACAAATCCAAAAATTTTAAATTGTATCATGCATTGAAAAATAAGGCGTTGTCAGAATTTGAATTAGGAGTAGACAAAAATATTAACATTTAAATTTTATTAAAATATTAAAGTACAAATCCAAAAATTTTAAATTGTATCATGCATTGAAAAATAAAAGTTAAAAAATCCAGAATAAGGTAGATGTCCTTCCCTTGACCATAGTGGCTTCGACACTGGTTATAATCTAAAATCATGGTCCCCCGGGCAACCAAGCCCTTCTCAGCCATTATGTCGGACGCCTATCATTCACGCTATGTGTTCATACATAACATTAATTAGTGTTTTAAAATGCGGCCGCATATGCTTATGCAGTTGGCAGCCGTGCTCAGAATGGCCATGCGGTTTTGAGCATGCGGCTACATATGCGGTCTGAATATGCAGACATGCGGACTGAAAATGCGTATATACAGTCCGAATTTGATAATTTGATTGTATTTTAATTATAATTTATGTGAAAAAACTATTGTTGGTTATGTGAAAATAAATTCAAATATATGAATATGAATATATATATGAGGAGGGATCAAGTTATAACAATTTTTATTTTAAAATCCGCATTAAAATTCGCATATGCGGTATGCAATGACCTTTTGCATGCATAGACAAAACCGCATTTTAAAACACTTAGTCCATAAGGCAGCGCAAATAAAATATATGACATGTGTAGTGAAGTAATCTACTATGCCTGAGAGAGGTCAAAATCTGAAAGAAGATATATGTATATGCAAAGAGATATCGAACCACAGAAAGTCATTTGTTATAGGATTGAATAATGGTGTTGCGAAATCACGAAGAAAGAGGAATTGAGAAGTTGAAGAACCATAGAAGACAATAAGGCACAACAAAGGGGAGGATTAGGGGTGAGAACAGGTCGGATATTATCCGACCGAATTTGGATTCGTATTCGAATTTTTCGAATTCGGATAGTCGGATACGGATAATTTGCGGATACGAATACGGATATGGATATGATTTATCCGGATACGGATACGAATTCGATTTTAATTTCGGAAGCGAATACGGATACGGATTCGGATAATTATCCGAATTCGGATACGTTGATTTTTCGGATATCCGAATTTTTCATTTTTCGGATATATTTTTCAGATAATCGGATAATTTTTCGGATATCCGGATTTTTGAATTTTTCGGATAATTTTTCGGATATTCGGATACAGGTGGGGTCCGCCTATAATAGAAATAGAGAGAGAAGAATTAAGAGGTGGGATCTGTGTGGCCATCCGTGAGTGAGAAGTCCTGCCATGAGACCCCATCGTCATTCAAACTACATCTTGAATTTTTATTTCTCTCATTAAGTTAAATCTTAGGTTTGAAAATCCATAATAAATTTTCAAAAATACTAATAATTATTTTCTCATTTAATTAATTGAGTTTTGATGTAATTTATTATTTATGATGGGTCATTTTAATTTTATTAAATAACACATTAGTTAATTATTTTGTTCTGATTTCAAATGTGAATACTTGTTGTTTTACAATTAAAATTTTTAATTCACTCCACAGATGTTATACAATCTTGTTATAATATATATATCCGAATTAGAAATTCGATTTATATCCATATTCATATTTGTATTCAACTAATATTCGATTCGTATTCGTATCCAATTAATATCCAATCCGTATTCGTACTCGATTAATATCCGATTCGTATCCGTATCCGAAAAATAAAAAAGGATACGAATATGGTTTTATCACTATCCGATCCGTATTCGATCCTTTTTCACCCCTAGGGAGGATTGGTGAAGGCTAGCTGTGGTTTTCTTCTTTTATCACAGGCTATGGATGTTCAATACGAATATAGATTTATTTACCGTGCTATTTTAACTTCATACAACACACATAAAACTAATATATTTTTCTTATTTTAATTCTATTCCGCAATGTCTAAGTCTTGTTAAGTTTTTACGTTGTCAATATTATTTCCCTTTATTTTAGGCGGGAAGGATAATATCATAATCAGATCACATGACCGGAATGATGTTAGACACGTGAGCAGATGCAGATCTCAGATTGGCGATCGGTTTGTGGTTTCACAGTTTCAGTTTCAGTTTCATACAAGGGAACACTTTACAGTTTACGAGATGCATGAGTTGTCTTCACGGCTCTATCTTTGGATTCCGTCTCACGACGACTGAAATCACCGACAAATTAATTCTAGCGCAATTATTCGCTAGAGGTTTTTTAACATAAAGTAACGACTTTATACAAGTGAGCCCAGCCCAAGGCCATTTAAGAGCTACAGCAAAGAGTTTAGCTTCTTCCACTCACCTTCACGGCTTCTCCTCCTTTCCCTTTTTCATTCCTCCACAAAATCACTAAATCGGAATCTTGCCTTAATTCAAAGCAAAATAAACAAACAAAACCAAACCCCACACACTAATGGCAGATCCATCACCATCTCCTCCTAGGTCTCCGTCTCCGCCTCCATCTCTCACCTCCTCCTTTCCTCCTTGGAGCCTCCTCCTATTAACAGTTCTTAGCAAGCGGCGGACATGGGTTTGCCTCTTTCTCCTGGTCTACTCAGTTCTCATTCTCTCCTCTTGGCGTCTCCTTCTATCCATCAGATCATGGTACGCCGCCTCTCTCGCCTCCTCCAGCTCGCCTATCCCTGCTCTCTACGCCTCAGTCTTGTACGGAGCAGTGTTCGGCCTCCTCTCCATGGGTGCTGCGCTTGCGGTGGCCGTGCCAGCTACAGTGGTGACGTGGATAACTGTGTTGGTGCTTCTAACCTTCGCTGGGAGGAGGCGTCGTGCGCTGGTCGAGGAGGGGCAACGCGCCACTAAGGATATAGTGGTGCTTGTGGCTAGGGTTTTGTTGAAGGAAGGGAACCTGGCCGCGGCACTGTGTGCTTTGGCGAGTTTTGTTGCGTTGATTGTTAGGAGAAGTGGAGGAGGAGGAGGAGGCAGGGAAGAGGGAACTGGAAGCGGCGTTGAGCTATAGTTTGTTTTGGCAAATTTTGACTTGGTCGATTGTTTTGTATATATTTATTGGCTAAATTAGGGAGGTTTTCTCTTTTTGATTGGTTTATAAGATGTTTTCTTTCTGAATTTTCTTAATTTTGGCGAGCACATGGTTTAGCATACAAATTCTAACCGTGTAAATTATCCAAATCATAACCGATTTATCCTTTCTAGTTAACTGTAAGATCTGAAAGCAAAAATGAAAATGTTAGTCAGATAGTTAAGTTTGTTAGAAGCTGTGTGACAGATTCTTTACTTGTTGGCTAGAACAAGTATATAAAAGCACCTTCATAACAGATTCTTTACTTGTTGGCTAGAACAAGTGTATAAAATAATAAAAATACCTTCATATGCGAATTATACTAAATGCATTACTTTTGTTGGTTGTGATTTGCTAATAGAATTTTGTAAGTCCCAATCTGGCAATTTCTGTCAGCGTACTGACTGTTGAATTAAAATTAGTTTACCTTGATTCTAGATTATATATATGTCCAGGACTCCAGATGTCCTGAATGACAAATTATAAACAGAGTAGTAGCTCCAAATTATCCAGGTAATCAAAACCAGTAAGATCATGTCGCTGCGACACTTGCCAGGGCACATGTTTTCATTTTACTCGGAAGGACTTAAAGTCTGAAACAGAAGAGCTACGTGTTTCCATTAGCTCAATAGGACGTAAACAGAGGAATTAAATTCACAGAAAATAACATGGTAGCAGCTGCACGAGGCTACGGTGCTTTGTAAAGGACAAAACAGTTGCGGAGATTGTTATTAATACCCTAAAAAAATGTTTTTACCAATATGTCCCCAATTTTTTTTGTTGTTTTTTTTTAAGTACCCCAATCGCCTGGGGCACAGGCGGTCCTTTATTTTATTTTTAGAGATTTTAATATTTTTATTTAAATAATTTTGTGAAGTTTTAATTTTTTTTTATGATATATGATAAAAAATAAGACATTTGATATATTTATGAGTGATGTCATAACTCTTTATAACTTTAATTTGATTTGTCAATTGGATATAACAAGTCTAAAGATAACACTAATTAAGGACTTGGCATTGATTCTTATAATTTATTTTA
The DNA here is from genome assembly GCA_033356055.1 of Carex pumila. NCBI lineage: Eukaryota > Viridiplantae > Streptophyta > Magnoliopsida > Poales > Cyperaceae > Carex > Carex pumila. The sequence goes on along the minus strand of JARJHM010001305.1, from coordinate 15,824 downwards.
TTCAATATACACAATAACATATGATTAGATTGTCTCAATAATGTCAACTTTTTTTTAGAGAATAATTGGATTATTTGATAATTGTCAACATATATCATTTGCTTGAATAAGCAAACGCACACAATAAATAATAAATGTATTTTAAAATAATCATATGGATAATTCTTGAATAATCACTTAAACGTTTGACTGAACAAAATAATGATCGTTGCATGTCTACCGTTGATACGCGCAAATCCAACTTTCATAGCCAAAGTTATGGTTGTTTAAAGTTTTTTTGAAAAACAACGATGCTTCCGTGCAAAAACACCGATGATGAACCAATGCTTTATGCCCGGCTTAACGACGACAGAAGTGCATCAATGTTTCATTGTCAAACATCGATGATACACCCATGTTCTCTAAACGGTCATAACTTTATTATTGTCAAAACATCGATGACGTCAAAACATTGATGATGCACCCATGCTCTCTCAACGACCATAACTTTAAAATGCATTTATTATTTATTGTGTGAGTTTGTTTCTTTTTTTAATAGATTACGGTTTTATTTATTATTCAAATATCATTGAAATTATCTATAATTATTCAATATATGTCATTTACACAGTAATTATTTTTTTTTCAAAATTCAAAAACATCTCGTCTTATATTTCACAATCTTGTTATAAACTTTTTTGTTGATGTTTTTCATGAATTATGGTTATATTTATAATTCAAAAATCATCGAAATCATGAATTATGGTTATATTTATGATTTAAAAATATTCGAAAGTGTCTTGTTTGGAATAAAAAAATAATGGTTATATTTATGTAATTGAAGGTCATTGAGGCAATCTAACCATATTTCCTTGTGTATAGTTGAATAAAATAAATCTTTAAGAATCAAGGTCAAGTCCTTAATTAGTGTTATCTTTAGACTTGTGATATCCAACTGACAAATCAAATTAAATTATACAGAGTTACGACATCACTTATAAATATATCAAATGTCTTATTTTTTTGGCATACACTCTAAACAAGAAAACTAAAACTTCATAAAATTATTTAAATGAAAATATTAAGATCTCTAAAAAAAATTAAAAAGAAAATTAAAAAATAGAGGATCACCTGACTTATGGGCGTTCAGGTCCTCAGTGGACCGTCTGTGCCCTAGACGGTCAGGTGGAATAATGGACCACCCCTCTGTTGGGCAGTTGGGACATTTCAAAAAAAAAATCGGAGACATATTTGTAAAAAAAAAATTAGGGTATTAATAAAAAATCTTTGAAACAGTTGGTGCTATGGATTAATATCTCTCTTTATAAAGTTAAAACAATTAATTCGAATTTCGAACTGCTCAGTATGAACATGAAAATATACTTGAAAATCAAATTTATATATATATATTATCTCCTTTACTATTTTTAAGATATGTAAAAAAAAAAATGTTTGATCCAAATGAAAAGCACCGCAGAGCAACACTAATCCAAATTATAATCAAAAGGAAAAATAACCACGAAAACCAAACTAAACTATTTAGTGAAGCTCATGGAGTTTTAATTATGATGACAAAAAAATTGTAGTTTGTAGCTCGTTAAAATCAGTTCGAAAAAATCTCATAATTATTTCATAATCGATTCTGTCTCAAGTCGTCATTAGCGAGTTTAAGCAAGAAAAAGATGAATTACTGACTTTTTCAGAGCATGTTCGGCTGCATGGTTTAGATTGGAAATTTAATGAGATGTGATTTATAATCTCAACTAGTGTTCAGTTGCATGGGTTGTTCCCAAATTATTTCCTTCAATAGTTCCCAGTTTTACCACCTCCGTACAAATTTTGTGAGACTATGAACATCAACTCTAAGATAATTTACATTTTTTCAATCTCTCTCTCGTCTGTCACTCCACTATTTTCACACAAAAATAGATTTTATCTCCTTCTCTCTCCTATACATCCTTATTTACTCTTTTTTTTTTACTTCATATAAATCCCTATTTACTTTATTTTAAAATATTTTAGTATAATATAAACCCGAAATTATTTTACTTAGTACCCTAATAAATCAGAATTAAACAACTACCATCCAAAACTCCAAATTTGAGTTTTTACCACGAACGCATATCCAGTTTGTGCGTCAATTTTTTTAGTACACGGACTGGATATGCGTACCAAAATTATTTTTTTATTATTTTTTATTTTTATTTTTCAGTGCGCACCCTCAGCATGGGCACCAATTTGTTTTTCTAGTTATGTTCTAAATGGTTTGAAAATTTTGGCCTAAATTTTTTTTTCCTATTTTATTATATTTCGTTTTGTGCTATTTAGAATTATATGTACACATAAAATATGACTATGAAATTATAGAAACTAAAACACACTTATTTAACAAATAAATTTTTGAACTAAATTTAAACTAAAAATTACTACAATAAATTATACACACAATCTGAGCAACATTTTGTACTAAGTTGATGCACAAATTGCTACAAATTATACACACAATTCAATAAACGTTCTATATTACAAATTATACATATAACAGAAAAAAAAATTCGGAATATAAACTATCTCAAATCTAAATCTAAGCTAATATTTGTTCTAATGTCAAATTTATTTAATTTTGACCGTTTGGAGATCTAGTTAATATATTTTATCATTTTGGTAGATTTTTTTTTCAGAACTTATATTTTCTATTTAACTGAAGAGTGTTATTTATATACAATTTTCATGCAATGTTGATTCCATTTTTTTTCTTAATCGTAGTGTCTTTACAATTAAAAATAAAAATAATTAATCCTTTATATAAAAATTAAGTCAATGTTAATTGGTTGTTGAATATTTTTTCTTAAATACCTAATAAATATCCATTTGATGTCCAATAAATACAAATTTTCTCCGTATATACTTTTTCTTATTTAAAATTGGTGAATAATTAAATAAAAATACTTGTTTTTATAATAAATCAAGATTTTCCGTAATTAATCCCACAATACAACCGAACACTCATTTTAGCACATTTTCGTAATCAAGTCGTACTTATGGGTTCCCGCTTTTTGAAAAGTAGATTTTCATTCTCATCAAATCATATCCTGTCAAGGGCGGAAGGTGATAGTGTTCAATGGTGGTTGAGTAAACTCTAACATTTTCAAAAAAAATTAACAAGTTCCTAGAAAATTTACTAAAATTTATATTTTGTATGTTTCAGCCCCCTGTATTAATATAGAAAATTTAGAGGATTTATGTATAAGAGTAACATTAACTTTCATTTTTTTTGGTATGGTTTTCGCCCCTGATCAGATCACGTGACCTGTGATCGACTCTCATATTTTTACCGATAACTCCATGTAGTTTCTAGGTTTCGTATGAAACGACGGTTTGGTCAGAGTTTGATAGGAGCGATAACGGCAGGAAATTAGATTAATTTTTTAGTGTAGGGTTTTTTTCTCCTTTTAGCATTTTGATTTTTCAATTTCTAGGTTTAAAGTTTTTTTTATTTATTTCTTTACGCAACTTTATAACTCTGTAATTCAGTAGTCTATTATTAATTATTGTAACTTTTATATAAAAATATAGGAAAGAATCATATTATTTTGTATTTTATAGATTTATTTTTATTATAAACTTTTTTTAGTATATGATGTTTAGTCGGTTAGCTTTTTCTATACTTCAAGTTGAGTTCTGCTTCTGCATTCTGTGTAATCCCGCGACAAACGAACACTCCATCATTATATATTCTTGTGCTTATCATGAAAGAATAAAATTTGTGGTAAGAAAAAAAAATTCCTTTGATTTTTGTATAGTTTGCAACACGAACGAGTTGTTAACTAGTTTGACTCAGCTCGTAATTGACTTTGCTAAAATCTAGCTTGTCTCATTCTAACACGAACCGAGTTTAAACTTTACTTAGCTTAGCCCTAAATTTTTAGTAGTCCTAGTTTCAATGGAAGGAGAGAAGTGCACAATAGGGTCATGTTTGGTCGTGAATTAGAGTTAATGAGGCTTAACTTTGTTATTTCAACTTAGATCGATCTAAATTATTTATGTTTGATTGATATATAAAGTCATATCTTGACTTAAAGTATTCATTGTTTGATAAGAATTTGATGGCTTAAGATATGATTTGATATTACAAATTATTGTCCTACAAAATTTGTAATAACAATAATAAAACTATTATTTATATTTTTTTTCTTTTCATTTTGATTGAAAGAAATTGTACAAAAGAAAACGAGTTATGTATAAATTAATTATATATCTTAGAGAAGTACATTGTATTTAATGAATCTTATTTAATTAAAGTTATTATGTGTACTAATTTATTTGTCAAAAATGTGTGAGGTTGATGAACAAAAAAATTATTATTTTATAATACAATTTAAAAAATATTTTATTTAATTATCTTCTAGATTGCATATTTTGTTGATTTAGAAAGTTATGTCATTTTAAAAAAATATTGATTCTATAATTGATAAAGTTATAAGTTTTGTAAATAAAAAAAATTGCTTATTTTATATGTCTTAAAAAGTGTTTAAAAATAATAAAGATCATGAAAAGTTAGGCTTTATACTCAATTAAAATTAAATTATTTAGAGAGGTGGTTTAGTTTAGGTCAATTTAGTCTGGCTTAAATATCGACTTATTTTGTTTTAGTCCGGCTCAATCAAACAACGTTTGATGGAATAAGTGAGGCCTAAATCCTTATTCACTATTTAGTCCACAACCAAAGATAACTTAGGTGAACGCAAGGGAACTGGAGAGATTGATCCAAATTCGGATCCAATCAGCCAGGTTAAGGAAAGAAAGGGAGACCGAATTCTCTGACCCTTTAGGGGCAGAAATTTCTGCTCCAAGTTCAGAGTCACTATTAGTGGATCTCCAATTCAAAAATTAACAATGAATGAGTTCCTTAACAGTGACCGATCCTCCGATAGTGACCTAGGGGAAGCAGGTGATATGTATCTGAAAATTAATGAAGTAGGCTTGCTGTTAAAATTTATTTAGAACATGATTAAATTTTGGACCGACCCCGAAATACGAACTTATCCTGTTTCCTTGTTTCCGAGGCACAAAAGCTGCAAATAAGGGAAAGGAATCTAGTACAAATGTACAATGGTACTGGTACGAGAGCATTTGCATTTTTGATATGACAGAAAATATGAATCCTGTTTGTTTATTTGATGACAGAAAATATGACTCCTGTTTGTTTATTTGATGTGAGAGTTTTTAATTTAGTTTTAAAAATATAAAAAAGTTTTTTATTTAGAAATTGTGCATTAAAATTTTTTAATATGAAATTGTTTATAAACTCTGTGTTGATCAAATAATTAGCTCAATCTTTTTTTTAATTTGTTACTGATGTGATTTATTAAAAATTTTAAAATCAATTCAATTGAAAATATTACAGACTTTAATTTTTTAAATATAATTATCAGTTATTTAGAAGTTTATTTGAGTTACTGGGAAGGGATGTAGATGCTCTGAGTTTCTTCTCTCTACATAGAGATAGCATGTTCAAATTTTGAAAACAATATTTGATGTTGAGATATAGCAGGAACTCTTTATAAAAAAAATGAAAAAAGGTGAAAATTATAAGACAGACAATATAACTTATTAAGATGTAATAGTGAGTCGACGGGATTTCTAATCGATTCAATTTTTAAAAAAAAAATAACGGTTTGAAATTTTGATTAATTCGATATATTGTACTCCGCTCAGTGACCAGAGGCCCACAAATAAACAGTCCATTCTCTGTCGGGTCATTTCAAATTCTTTCAAATACAATCCGAGGACGGGATTTTCAATGGGCTTAAATATGATAACAAATTATATATCCAGCCCAAATATTGCCTTCATTATTTCATGGGTTCAGCCCAATAAACAAAATCTGGGTCTCAATGTGTTATTATCATTAGAAGGGGCTTTATTATAATCTTCTGGCTAGAATTAAGTCAAACGGACCCTATGTATAATGTATCACAATGCTTCTTGTAAGAAAAAAAATAAAAATAAAGGACCGGTGCACTGGGCCTATGTATTATAATCAGAGCTGGTTCTGAAGATTTCAGGGTCTAAAATAGAAGAAAATTTTAAATCATTTATATATACAGATTTTGGGCTCTAATATTTAATTTATTTTTAATATATACAGATATATTTTTTCAATATATATAAACTAAAATTTTTTGGGATCCCTTTGAATCTTGGGTCTAGAACACTGTTATTAAAACTGAACCGAATCAGGCAGTCCGTTCAGAATAAACCGGAACCGGCTAATTCTCCAGTTTGGTTCGTTTAGTAGACCCTATATGCTATTGAACCACAAAAATCCGGGTTAATGCATCAGTTTTAGTAAAAACCAGGAACTGGTTAGAGAAAAAAAAAAGCAATTTTTGAAAAAAGCAAGTTTTGAAATTTGAATTGGTTCAGTTTTTCATGCTCTTTCTATGCATTAAACGAGAGAGAGTAAAAAAATAGTAGACTAGTAGACTTCCGTAAACCTCACAGGAGAAGTCAAAAAGTACACATAAATTAGTTTTTACTTTGCCTTGTGAAATTTGCATATAGAACCTCAAATATTATAGATGGTTCAAAAGAATCAATTATTTGTAGTATAAAAATATCTATGGTGCATATTTATTTCCTTAAAAAAGACAAATCCTACTATTTTATTATTGATTTTAGTTTTCATAACTTTTTTATCAAAATTGTCTGTGGATAATCAAACTAAAATAAATAAAATTGAATGATTATATTTTTCCCTATAAGAAAAAATATTTGATCATTTTTAACAAAATATATATTTTCATTATTTATAAATATTAAATTTTGATATATATTTATCATTTTGATTTAATATTACATTCTGAATTATGGCAAATGCAATATAAATGATATGATTTATAACAATTTTCATATCTCATATATGTGTTAGTATTAAAATAAAGTAACAAATGAACCGATTGACTCGTCGATCAGTCAGTAAACTGTTGATCCGAAAATTTACTTAATTGATATCCGGTCCGATATCCTAGATACCCTGCATCAGAGCCGGGCCTGATTATTTGTGTGATATTATGTGCTTGCGTACCTTAGTTATATGTTTCTATTAAATAGAGAGTAATCATCTTCAATTTATTTATCTTATCTATTTCCTTGTCATGCCAGGTGCATAATAAGCTTCGACTTGGATAGATTCCAACAAGCTTACGTGGCTTATGATAAAGAAAAAATCAATTCACGATTTTTTCTACCGTAAACGTCATAATCTCACTTTTTATTTATTTTTAAATTTTAAAATCCAAATATTGAATATAAGTTGTGGATATTGTTCCTTTCACGAGCATTTTATCCGCCTAAAATTTAATATCTCTTGAGTTAATTTTATATTATATGAAGTGGTCAAATAAAATATAGCTTTTTTTCTTAAATAATAATTTTCATTAAATCAGGCATCCAGTTCTTAACATATTCATATTGTGAAAATTGAGCATGCGTTCCCTGTACATAGATGAGACCCATAATCTGAGTTAAGCTTGTGATTTATTTTTAAATTTTCCAATGAATGAACCTAGTTAAAGTACAATACATTAATTTAAGAATGTGAGGATTTTTTTGCATCTCTATTAGGGAACCTAAAAACTATAAAAGTTTACATGGATGCATCTCTCGTGAAAATAAACAAGACTAACATTTTGGTTTGATAATTGGATTTTAAATTCTAAAGTATAAATGAAAACGTGAAGTTGCAATATTTTCTAGAGAAAAAAAAGAAGAAGAAAAGGTTATGGCACCGAAACTCTCATCCTGGCTAGCTATCTAAATTATCAGCGTTAATTTGACTTCATGCAACGTATCTTCTTTTTATTATCATTATGCATATGCGCACGAAATCAAAATGACGCTATCAACACTTTTAACATAAAACCAGTTCGAAGATCACCAAACTCATTGACCCATTTCCAAGCGTTCGTATGTGGAAAATGGGGTCAGGAATCAATAAAAGTGTAAGCACAACTATTCATATGTTAGTAGTCAGCAATTGAACAAAAGAAAAAAAGAGACAGCAGGCTAAAAACAAACTTTTGATTGTTGCAAGTTAGGCAATCTGTTCTCCTTTAGGAGGTGCCTTCATTATATCATTAAATTAAGGGTGAGGCTATGGTATGATGCATAATGCACATCAGTGTGTATTATATATTTGTATTCCTATTTTTACAGTTTAAATAATTGATTCAAACAGCTAGATATGAACCTTATATGAAAATGTATTGGATAACATTACATTATTTAGAATTTTTATTAATATTTTAGTGGATAGATAGAAAACACTTGATCTAAAGATTATGGACCATCCGAAAGTAATGAATTTTTTTAAATATCTTAAAAAAATAGTATTTTTAAAATATATATATAATTTGACATTCTATTACATTTTTATGTATTAATTATGTTCAATGATTTAAGTCGACTATTTGAACTTTAAAAATAAAAAATAAAATCTATAGTACAAACTAATAATGTGGGTGGTACTTGTGCATGATACCATGGATCCGTATCCTCCCAGGTACCTGACACAACACAATTGAAACCAATGGCCCAGATTTACTCTCACCAGTGCTTGCTCGGGATGGCACAAGGGGCAGTACTATTTGTGCTTTGAGATTCGTGCCAAGTTAAGAATAATTTTGAACCGTCCGATTCAATTATACTCAGTCTGGTAACATGAGGGGATGTGAATTCCGATACCATGGCCTAACATTTAAATTAATACCGAATATATGTTGGTATGCTGTTGACAGCCAGATTATGCTTAGTTTTGAACTTTGGGTAGCTGTCGCATAAGTCTATGTCAAGTTTTCCAAGCTTGGCAGTAAACAATGGCATATAGAATTTTAGAATCTCTACTTTTATTGTGTTCTAATTCTAAAGCTTAACGTCATTCCATGAAAAAGGGAGTTGGAAGGATTTGATAACCAAAAAGATGCGAAAAGCAAAGTAGCCAGGAAAGTAGAAGCAAAAGGTGGACATGTGTATCACAAAACCAAAGAATTCACGCCGAGCGGAGCTACTGATAATCTATCACGTGATAACATGTCAACATGTTTGGTTTGGTCCGCTTAATTGGATCAAATTTATGTCTAGCTAAAATTGTTTGATTATGTTAAGATTTGTGTATAAAGAATTAGTCTTTGATTCAGTGATAAAGACACATAATCTTTGATCCAGTGATAAAGACACATAATCTCTATACGAGAGGTTATGAGTTCAAAATTATAATAAGTGAAATCATTTGTTGTAATACCTACTAAAAAAAAAAAGATTTATGTGTATAAAATTTATATGAATAAAGTTGTTTATGTATATTTTGATGCTAATTAAGTGGGTTAGATTGAATATTAAAATGAATTTGATTCAGTGTCCATCGAACCGCCTCTATTCCTAATTTTTCTAGTTTAAAAGAAATTGACAACCGAAAACCTACAAATGAATTTGGATGTTCTTTATTCAACATGTTATTAGATTATTCTTTTAAAAGTCTAAACGAAAATTTTAAGCAACATTTTTTAGTGAAGAAAGTGCTTAGACCTCCTTTGTTTACACACCCTATTCAAAATTAGTGTTAATTCTGTATAAGAAGATAATAACGAAGACTAATTATCACAAACGTGGTTATCAATTACAAGAAGAAACAATCTTTTCAGACACACACACACACAAAATTTCACCGATTGCCTCTGTTTTGTGGAAAAAATGTAGGCTCAATGCCTATCAGATTCAAGTCTGAATTTAATGGGTAACATTTCAGTCCAATTCGTTCCAAAATTTATATGCTCAACTTTAATATTCGTGCAGATCAAACACATGAACTTTAAAGCAAATCGAACAGAAGTATCATCCATCAAACTTAAATTTGAGGAAGATAAACATAATACCGACATTTTTATTTTTATCCAAATTTTAAAATATTTTAATAAAAATAACCAAGTTTTTGAAATTTTTTTAAAAATACTCAAAGTGCGGAAAAATTCCGCACCCCGGAATAAAAATTAGGGAGTGCGGAAAAATTCCACACCTCGGAATAAAAATTTGGGAATGCGGAAAAATTCCACACCCCGGAATAAAAATTCGGGAGTGCGGAAAAATTCTGCACTCCAGAATAAATATTCGGGAGTGCGAAAATATTTCTCACCCCGGAATAAAATTGTTTAGACCTTCGGATTAAATCTAGCACGGATCTTGAAGCACTCAATTAATCCTCTCTCCCTTCTCTCTTTCTCTCCTCTCCCTCCCTGTCCGTGATTTTCCTGACTCGATCAAATTGCTCGAACCCCCTCTAGATGACCTCCGTTATAATATTGGTAAAGGCACAAAATTTAAATAGAGGGGTTATTGGTAAACTTAGATAATAAGGAGGGGTGTAATGCAAATAAACTTGAATTGTGTAAATTAATTAAGTAGAGGGGCCTCTATGCAAATCTGAAAATTTGAGTTATTGTTATATCCAAAATTTTAAATAAATATTAATCGTGCTAATTTAAAATTTTCACTCAAATTAAAATTTTACTAATTAAACCAAATGATCGTTTAGAAATTTTATTATCAATTTAAATGAATCTAAAAATTTCAAAATATAACTAAATTATGAAATTATGTATATTAAAATTTGAGATTTAAAAAAAATAAAAAATAAAGTATAGTACCTATAATAATTTATAATTATCCATGTGATTCATAAATCGAAAATTCGTTACAAGTTCGTAAAATTTAGAATAGAAAATTAAATAATTGGTGTGGAGAAATAAATAAATAAGAGTTCTAATTAGGAGAATAAATATACAAAATTCTCATATGAATAAGATTATATAAAAGTTACAAATTTCGTTCATTTATGAAATATAGATATTTTGATATTTATATATATATATATATATATATATATATATATATTTATGCATACATACTAATTATATCGAATTTTTCGGATTCTAAAATCGAATTATAAATACTTGAAAATATTCATACACATTATGAAAATTTTACGAAGCCCTGATTCGAGTTCTGAAATGAAAAATGATTTGTGAATAATTACATAATATGAAATATTAAACTTTGAAACTCAGGAAAAATTTATAACAATGTTAATTAAAAAAATTATAACCGTTTGCTTCCCGTCAGGTGCAATTTGCACCATATATATATAGAGAGAGAGAGAGAGAGATGGGCTATGGTGCATTGCAATGCATGAACCCTCTCATGCATTGCACTATAAATTATGGATTTAAATTTCAAACGACCGATCCGAATCGTTCATCTTGTTCTTCATATTAATATGTGCTTGGGGACCAAATTTTATATTTTTTGGAATTTTTTTTACTATTTATTAAGCAATTTTTAAAGTCGCTGATCTGATGGTCCAGAAAATTTTACTGTTTTTTACTGTTCACAGCAAAACAGCAATTTTCAAAAATGCTTAATAAATAGTAAAAAAATTCCAAAAAATATAACATTTGGTCTCCAACCACATTTCAATATGGATTAAATATCTAACGGTTCGCATAGGTCGTTTGGACTTTAAATCTATGATTTATAGTGCAATGCATAAGGGGGTCCATGCATTGCAATGCACCATAGCCCATCTCTCTCTCTCTCTCTCTATATATAGAGGAGGCATCAAGTTACAACAGGTTTTTTTTTTTAATTTTGAAAGTCCAAATCGTCGATCCAAACCGTTAGATATGATCTCCACAATAAAATGTGCTTGGAGACCAAATTTTACATTTTTTGGAAATTTTTTACTATTTATTAAGATGGGTACAAAAACTAGTCAAATTCAGACCATTGAATTTTGTACCCATCTTAATAAATAGTAAAAAAATTTCAAAAAATATAAAATTTGGTCTCCAAGCACATTTTATTGTAGAGATCACATCTAACGGTTTGGATCGACGATTTGGACTTTCAAAATTAAAAAAAAAAAAAAATTGTTGTAACTTGTTGTAACTCAAAAAATGTTGTAACTTGATCCCTCCTCATATATATATATATCAATCAATGAATCACTTGATTCTTTGGAAAATCTCCACCATTCAAATTTTGCTGCACTCCAATCCGTGCTGGATTTATTGCGGGAAATAATTGGGTGCTTCAAGATACGTGCTGGATTTAATCCAAAGGTATAAACAATTTTATTATGGGGTGCGAAATTTTTCCGCACTCCCGAATTTTTATTCCAGGGTGCGGAATTTTTTCGCACTCCCAAATTTTATTCCAGGGTGGGAAATTTTTCTGCACTCCCGAATTTTTATTCTGGGGTGCATAATTTTTCCACACTTTGGGTATTTTTAAATTTTTTTCAAAAAATTGGTTATTTTTATTAAAATGTTTTAAAATTTGAGCAAAAATAAAGATGTCGGAACATAAAACCTACCTTTTTTTTATCTGTTTTGCATGCTGTTCCCGTACTATATTAATATTAAAGCCCTGCTTTTCTTATTGACGTGGTTAAGAAACCACTCTGAAAGTGCATCAGCGAATTGGTATAATCAATTTAGCTTAAATCGGACATATCAAACTTACAAAAAATAGAATCGCACAACTATATTCGAGAATAAAAATAAAAAAATATAAACTCAGCCACCAACAAGTATTATGAACTTCCAAACAATGGAGGACCCCACAAAGCATAGGGGGCACCATCCATTTTTTTCTTGATAAGATTTGTTAGGTTGCGAAACAAAGTAAATTTTTTTTTGTTCTTTTTGAAAACCAAAACAAACAAAGTAAATTTAGCTATCACCTTTTTCTTGAAAGAAAATTTTAAATAAAAAATGTAAATATTCACGTTCACTAAATTCACAAGGTTTATATTCATGGAATCCGGGGCAGTCCTGATCCGATGAACATTAAATCAAAATTGATATGATATTTAGTCAGAATCATTTGATTTACATCAAGATTTTAACATTATTACATATCACGTACAACGAATTTCAATACAGATCAGACATCATACCGAATTTAATTTTATGTTCATCAGACCAACGTACTCCAATTTTTATATCTTTGGATATGATATGATATAATATAGTAATTTATTATGCAGTCGTTTTTCCATAAATGTTTTTTTTCTTAAAACCTTAACAGTGACTGCCAAGTATAATTTTTATTAATTAAGCATAAATTACATCAATCGTTCTATATCCAGAATGTCATCTCCATCGAACTCCATTAACATTAATATTAACATCTAACAACTAAAATAACAAAATAAAATAAACTTCTCAAGTTGAGATGTCTTTGCAGAAATGTCAAAATTTAATGAGCGAGTCTATGGTACTATGCATATTACGATTTGTTACCATGTTATGGTTTCATATTTGAGTTTTTAAATTCTAACGGTCGATCTGAACCGTTCATCTTGTTCTTCATATTAATATGTGTTTGGAGACCAAATTTTATATATATTTTTTAATTTTTTTACTACTTTTTTAGATTTATTGAAAATCACTGTTTTTGAATGGTCCAGAATTTTCAGATCAAGTGATTTTCTAAATATCTAAAAAAATAGTCAAAAATTATAAAATTTGGTCTCCAAATACATATTAATATGGAGAACAAGATGAACGGTTCAGATCGACCGTTAGAATTTAAAAACTCAAATATAAAACTATAACATGGTAACAACCTTGTGAGATACATAGTACCATAGAGTCACTCAAATTTAATTTTATGATCAGGTTGAGAGAATCAGATTTCCTGCCCACCGGTGAGCAGGAAATTTCTGCTCCCAGAGTCACTGTGAGGTGGACCCAATTACTGTTAAAAGATTTAGAATTAAAATAATTTTGAATTTAGAATTAAATGGAGGTCCACTCTGCAGTGACTCTGGAGACAAGAATTTTCTAACCACCGGTGGGCAGAGAATTCGGTTTCCAGGCTGAGACATATCTAACTTGCAAAATCAGGTCCACAGTTTCCAAGATTTTAAAAGAAAAGTTAAAATATGAGTATATGACCAATAAATGCAGATATTTTAACAGAAACAAATTGTTTAGGCTGTGGTCAATGGCTAATGAGTCAAGTCAAAGGCAAAAAGACGGTCATGTCCGTAGTACCGTCTCGGAAACTGTAAGGCACGGATCTATTGACTTGACCCAACACAACGCCTAAATCCCAACGAGCCAAGTCCTCCTCGGGGGATGGGGATTGGGTCAACTTGTTACTTTTCGAAATAAAAAAAAATTAAATTATTGGAACAAAATAGATTATCTTATTTGGTTTTATAGATGGACGGAATCAATAATTCAGTCCGATAAGAAATTTTTTGAAACATAATTATGGGTGGGTCTTATTATTTTTTGTGACGTGTCTTTACAGCATGAAACTTGAAAACTATTAGAATCTAAATATTGATTTGATTAGAGATTATAAAATCTACTGACCCTCTTGTGTTCTTTATTTTTTTTTCTTTCACCTGGACCACATTGCGAAGAGACTAATGTGACAATAATGGTTCAGTATGATTCAGTTTCATTCATTTATTGAGAAAAAAAAATTTATTTTATTTTTCAGTAATTTGACTTTTTTATTTCCAAAAAAAATTGTTGGGCGTGGATGCCTATAGTTTAGTATAATTCGGTTCCATTTATTTATTGAAAAAAAAAAAACAAATCAGTTGGTTGCAGATAATTTGATATTTTTTTAATTTCTAATAAAATAATTGGGGGTGGATGCTCCCATCCCATGTGTACCGTTTAATTGTTCACTTAATATTATGACGGTTCAACTAGTGAAATCATCAATTTGTATGAAATATTTCTATAAAATAAAAACATGGTATCGCAGTTTTTTTTCTAAAAAATAAAATAAAATATACCACTAGTGGAGAGCCGGATTTTACACTGAAATTTGTAATCATAGTAAACAGAAAAAAAAATGAAAAAATTGAATGATATTTTTAAAAATGAGAAGACAGATACAGAGTGTAACGTTTCACTCAGACGTCATACTATACCGTAGTTCCGCTCCAAAAAAGAAAATTAAGTGGACCGCTAATCAACTTTCAAAATCGAAAAGAAAAACAAATAAATAAATAATTGGAACGCTATATCCACATCCGTATAAATCGAAAAAAATTAAGTTAGTACAATAGGTCCCATAAAAGCAAAGACAATCTAAAATAATAAAAATATTATTATCTTGTCTTTAGCTTAAGTGGCAATTCATATTGATTAAATTATTATCTACTTGTGTCGACTCAAAGTAGTTTGACAGAAGGGAATTTCAGATTGGAAAATATCTTCTTAAAGCATGATTATATTGTAATCATGTGATGCGATA
This sequence comes from Carex pumila, assembly GCA_033356055.1. Taxonomy (NCBI): domain Eukaryota; kingdom Viridiplantae; phylum Streptophyta; class Magnoliopsida; order Poales; family Cyperaceae; genus Carex; species Carex pumila. Next base: position 503 of record JARJHM010001305.1, on the reverse strand, counting down.
TGTGACATTGTGACTTCTTAGATTAGAATAAAGTTCATGAGTAAAGTCTCAATTGTCGTCCTAATTAATTATTTATTTATTTTTCTATTTTTTTCCGGTCTTGAATGTTCCACTTATGTTTCTTTTTTTTGGAGTGGGGTTGCAATCCGGTACGCTATACTATGTTCTTGCCTTTTTATTTTTAAAAATACCGACTAAATATTTTCCTCTTTAATTTTAATTTTTTTTTTCTATTTATTATGAATAAAAGAGTTAGGATTTTAAGTGAACTCGAGAGCTGAAATATTATTTAATTTCAAGTTCTTAAACTTTACTGTAACTTATCCAAATGGATTAACATTTTCAAGTGGCAATGATAATTTTTTGCAACTTCGTTTTATAATTAAAAAGCTAATTATATAATGTATATGTCTCTTACTTTCAAGAAGATGTAATACATAATTTTAATACCTAACCTTGTATCAGACTCATATATTTAAATAGCATTTGAATCTTTACACTTC
>JARJHM010001304.1:0-40046 GCA_033356055.1 Carex pumila | reverse complement strand
TTTAATTCAAAAGTGCATTTTGCATTGCTCTTGGTTCAACCCTTTCATGACACGAACTTACATGTTTAGTGCGAACCCGGTCACTTTATCGGGCAAACTAGCGGAGCAAAGTGTCAATAATTCATTGCTATAGGTACGTCATGTCGCCGTAACATAAGCAAGCGGAATTTCTTTTCTAAAATTAAAATTTTAAACAATTTCTCAATATTTTTGCAAAATATCATGAATACACACATCCGTAGGTATTAATTCATACCTATGGATGTCCCGATCTTTCTAAATTTGTTTTCCACATATAAGTTGTATTTTCAAAAACAAATTTAAATCCAAGTTTTCATTTTCGTAAATCTTTATTTCCACAAAGTTTTTCACCAAATTATGTGGTTATTTCCAATCACTCCAAGGGTATTCCTAAAAACTTATAAAAATTCGCACTAAAATTTCTAATGTTTTGTCAATCACTCAAATTTATCAAAAATTTTATTTTTGCCAATTAAAAAAAAAATTACACTTTATGCATTTTCAAACAATTAAGTCCAATTATGCAAGACTCTATTTTTCATAACTACATAGAACATCTTGACAAATTTGTAATCGCAAACAATTAAGTTCAAAACCACAAATCCTACTCAAGGTCAAGTAAAAACATAGTTATAAATCCTAAAATTCTGAAAAATAAACATGCATGCAGATAAGTTATGCCCATCTCCCAAGCTTAAATTAAGCATTGTCCCCAATGCATAAAAATAAACAAAAGCAAATGGAAATAAACAATGTCCCGAATTAGTAAGGTGGTGGTGGTGCGCGCGATCAATCCTCCGCATCCATGTCATCTACGGGCTCCTCGTCCGCGTCCTCGTCACCTTGATCACCTTGTTGGGCTGCAGCCGCCTCTGCTTCTTGTGCAGCTCGGGCTGCTTCTGCCTCAGCCCGTTGTCTTGCCAAATCGGCCTCCATTCGTCTAGCAGCCCTTCTTTGGTATGGTGGTGTTGGTGGGTCATCCTCGTATTCAGGATTGGTGTTCATGAATCCCTTACGGGCATAATGGTAAGCTGCTGCGGCTTGGGTCTCCACATCATCCATACGGTGATCAAATGCATCCAAAATTGGTAAAACGGTGAAAATCAAACCCCGTGCGGATGGAATGACCCGCAGTACGGGTGGGAATCCATCCGCACCAACCCTAAAAACCCTAGAAATTGGCCAATAAGCTTTATGCTCAAGCTCGACCGACAAATGGCATGCTTTTCCATACACAAGTTTGAAAGGAGTCATACCTATAGGTGTTTTGAAAGCGGTCCGGTAGGCCCACAATGATTCGTCTAATTTGAGTGACCAATCCTTTCTTGATGTATTGACCACCTTTTGGAGGATGCTCTTTATCTCACGGTTGGACACCTCAACTTGGCCGCTTGTTTGTGGATGGTATGGTGTGGCCACATTGTGCTTGACTCCATACTTTAGTAGTAGAGCGTCAAATTGGCAGTTGATGAAATGAGATCCGCCATCACTTATCACCACTCGAGGTACTCCAAACCTAGGAAAAATAATCTTTTTAAAGAGTTTTCTTACCACGGCGGAGTCGGCGGTTGGGCTAGCTACGGCTTCTACCCATTTTGACACGTAATCTACAGCTACAAGTATATACTTGTTGTTGCAAGAACTCGGAAAGGGACCCATAAAGTCAATCCCCCAAACATCAAATAATTCGACTTCTAGTATGGCATTTAATGGCATCTCATGTCTTCTTGATATGTTCCCGGTTCTTTGACATTTATCACACCTAAGCACATACTCCCTTGCGTCTCGAAAGAGTGTGGGCCAAAAGAACCCGACTTGAAGAACTTTGGCGGCGGTTTTGTCGGTTGAAGCGTGTCCTCCATAGGCGGATGAGTGGCAACAATGAAGAATTCGTTCGGTTTCCTCTTGGGGTACGCACCTTCTATGGATACCATCCACTCCTAACTTAAACAACAACGGTTCGTCCCAAAAGTAATTTTTCGCATCCGAAAAGAATTTTTTTCGTTGTTGATAAGTTAGACAAGGGGGTATTATACCACATGTAAGGTAGTTGACAAAATCCGCATACCATGGCGCCTCGAGATTGTTGACTGCATATAGTCGCTCATCTAGGAACGAATCATCAATGGGCATGTCCTCCTCTTTAGGATCAATGGTGAGGCGTGAGAGATGGTCCGCCACCAAATTTTCAGTTCCCTTCTTATCCTTTATCTCTAAGTCGAACTCTTGGAGTAAGAGAATCCATCGGATTAGGCGTGGCTTGGCATCCTTTTTGCCTAGAAGGTATCGGATTGCCGTATGATCGGTGTACACAACCACCTTGGATCCCACCAAATAGGGCCGGAATTTGTTTATAGCGAATATGACGGCTAGGAACTCCTTCTCCGTAGTTGTATAATTCATTTGTGCCTCATATAGGACCTTGCTCGCGTAATATATCACATGAGGCTTGTTGTCGATCCTTTGTCCTAGTACGGCCCCCACGGCGAAATCGCTTGCATCACACATAATCTCGAATTGCACCTCCCAATTTGGCGGTCGAAGAATGAGGGCTGAGATTAGCGCCTTTTTGATCCTATCAAAAGCATCTACACAAGGTTTATCAAAATTAAATTCTACATCTTTCATGGTTAGATTGGTAAGAGGTTTACAAATTTTAAAGAAATCCTTGATAAACCGTCGATAAAAGCCGGCATGCCCTAAAAAACTTCTCACATCCTTCACGCAAGTCGGATATGGCAGCTTCTCTATCACTTCTACCTTTGCTTTGTCGACCTCTAAGCCTTTAGAAGACACCACGTGGCCGAGAACAACCCCCGTTTGCACCATGAAGTGGCATTTCTCCCAATTTAGCACTAGATTAACCTGTTCACAACGTTCTAAAACTTTGATTAGGTTAGATAAGCAATCATCAAAAGAAGTACCAAAAACTGAAAAGTCATCCATGAAAACTTCCACGGAAGTTTCCAATAAATCTGAAAAAATTGCCATCATGGCTCTTTGGAAGGTTGCTGGGGCATTGCATAGACCGAACGGCATCCTTCGGTACGCGAACGTGCCGTAGGGGCAAGTGAAAGTCGTCTTCTCTTGGTCTTCGGGGTGTATAGGGATTTGGAAGAATCCGCTGTATCCATCAAGGTAGCAAAAGTGTGTGTGATTGGCTAGCCGTTCGAGCATTTGATCCACGAATGGTAGAGGGAAGTGATCCTTTCGTGTTGCATTGTTGAGTTTTCGGTAATCGATGCACATCCTCCACCCGGTGACTACCCTTGTAGAGATCATCTTGTCATCGTCGCCCTTCACCACCGTTGTCCCTCCTTTCTTTGGAACTACATGAACTGGGCTTACCCATTTGGAGTCAGAAATTGGGTAGATAATGCCGGCATCAAGTAGCCTGAGGATTTTCCTTCTTCACCACCTCCTTAAGATTCAGATTGAGCCTTCGTTGAGCTTCAATGGTGGGTTTGTGGTCATCTTCCATTAGGATCCTATGCATGCAAAGGGATGGACTTACCCCGGTTAGGTCATCGATTGTGTACCCGATCGCCTTCCGATGTAGCCTTAGCTCATGTAGAAGCTTCTCGGTTTGTTCTTTGTTGAGCTCAGAATTGACAATCACCGGGTATGTTTCGTCTTCCCCCAAGTATTCATAGCGAAGGGTAGGTGGCAGATGCTTGAGCTCGACTTTTGGTGCACCGAAATCGGTTGAAACGGCAAAGATCTGGGCTGAAATTGCTGAATGCGGGTGGCTGATCCGCACTGCGGGTTGGATCAACCCGCACTGGTCTTGAAAAATCGAGTTTGCAGCTTCAAGGGGGTCAGTGCGGATCACCCTATCCGCAGTGCGGGTACTCAATCCGCACTGGGGAAAATCTTCACCATTTTCGTCGTTTTGAGCCCCGATTTCTTCTAGATCTGGGTCGATTTGTTCATTCACCATCTCTTCCTTCTCATGAGTAGCTAAAATTAAATCTAAAACATCCAATCTACAAATAGAATCATTGTCATTTGAAGGAAACTTAATGGCATTAAACATGTGAAAATTTACCTTTTCGCCTCCAATGTCAAAGGATATTTTCTCTTCTTTGACATTTATGTTTGCGTCGGCTGTGGTTAAGAAATCCCGTCCCAATAGGAGAGGGGTGTGGATATCCTCCTCCATTTCAACTACCACAAAGTCTACCGGGACAAAGAACTTACCTATCATAACAATCACGTCTTCCGCAATCCCCTCGGGGTAGCGTACCGTCTTATCGGCTAGTTGTAGTGACATTCTTGTGGGTTTCAAGTCAGCAAGATTTAGCCTTTGATATACGGTTTTTGGCATAAGGCTCACACTCGCACCTAAATCACATGGGCACCTCTCGAATTTGGTATCACCAATTATACATGAAATTGCAAAACTCCCGGGGTCCTTCAACTTTGGAGGTAGCTTGTTTAAGAATAAAGCGCTACACTCCTCATTAAGGGACACTGTACCTATTTCCTCGATTGACCTCTTATTAGATAATATATCTTTCAAGAATTTTGCATAAGCGGGCATGTGAGTAATTGCCTCGGTAAAAGGGATGGTGATATTCAATTTCTTGAGGTGTTCTACGAATTTGGCATATTGTTGGTCAAGTTTGTGTTTTACCAACCTTTGAGGGAAGGGTATAAACCTATGTGGTGGAATGTACTTAGGAGTTTCAGTAGGTTTTACCTTGGCCGGGTTAGAATTACCCGGTTCTTGAGATTCTTTTGATGCCGGTGTTTCTTCATTGAGAGGAGCTGGAGGTTGTTGTGCCTCCTTTGGTGGCTGCTGATCTTCAATGATGGGCATCTTGGGTCCTTCATATCCCGTGCCGCTCCTCAAGGTTATTGCCTTTGCTTGCTCCCTAGGATTGATGTCCGGCTTGCCCGGTAACGTGCCTTGTTGTCGAAAGGATGAAGACGCTTGTTGTGCAACTTGTGTTTCTATCATCGAGGTCTTGGTTTCTAAGAACTCAAACTTCTTCTTCAAGTCCCTCAAGGTATCCGAAACATCCGTGTTGGTGTTTCTTTGGTAATTGATAAACTCGTCTTGTCTTTTCATGCTCTCTTTGTAAGAGATGGCAAGATCTTCAATCATCTTTTCTAATTTTGAGTTTTGAGAAGGACCTTGGTATGAGTTCTGATTTGACCGGTATTGGTTAGAATTACCTTGAAATTGGTTGGAGTTGTCATTCTCGGTCCTCCACTTGAAGTTCGGATGATTCCACCTATTGTTAGGATTGTAAGAGTTTGTATTGAAATTATCGGTTTGCCTAACCTTGTTGTAGATCGGGTCATTCCTCTTATCACCTTGATTGTAGAACATGGCGTTTGCTTGCTCTACCTCATCGCCTTCAATGAGGACTTTGCAATCGGCGGTGATATGAGTCGCCTCTCCACATATGCCATATGAGGCCTTCTTCGTCACGGATTTGATGTTATGTATTTGTGCTATTTGGTGCTGTAAAAGCCTCCATTTGTGCTCTCAAGGCGGTAACCTCGTCGACTTTCATGATGCCCGGTGTGGTTTGGGCTCGTCCCCCTCGCTCGGCCGTCCACTCTCTTTGGTTGATTGCCATATCTTCAATCATTGCCATGGCTTGTGCCGGATCCATTCGTGACATGTTTTCCCCTGCAGCGGAGTTCAAGTGTGTTTTGGTGGCTATTGTGCAACCTCCGTAGAAGAATTGGAAGAGCAACCACATGTCGAGGCCATGGTTAGGGCACAAGCGTTGAAGCTCTGCCCATCGGTCCCATGCCTCGGTTAAAGACTCCCCTTCGGTTTGTTTGAATGTCGTGATCTTTGTCCGGAAGTGTTGGGTTTTAGATGGAGGGAAGTATTTTCCTAGGAATAACTTCTCCATGTCGTCCCAAGATTCGATGTGGTCCCGGTTGACGGTTCGTAACCATGTTCTTGCATTGTCCCGAAGGGACAAATGGAAGCATTTGAGTTTTAGGTTATCAAGCTCGTCTCCTTCTCTTGCAAAAGTGCCGCAGTGCTCTTCGAAGACCGCTAAGTGGGCGTGTGGGTCTTCGTTTTGGGCGCCCCCAAATTGACTTTGGCCAAGAAGGTGGATGAGAGAGGGCTTGATATCGCGCGGATCATGGCCATGTGGGATGAAACCGAAGCGGTGTCCCTGCTGACGGTTTCGGCCATCACCATTGTTGTTGTTATTGTTGTGGTTGTGATTCCCGTTACTAGACAGTGTTACTCCTCGTACACGGGAACTTTCATCATAAACGGATTGGTCATCACGGTTGTCTTGTTCATTTCGGTCGTTATGTTCGAAAATCGGATTCTCTACGTGGTCATGGAAGTTGATGGGTAGGGATCAGGCAGCCATGTTTGAGTATTCTTCTTCTTCGAAATAAAGTGTTCCTAAAGGGGTTCTCCCAAAGCTCATAGAAAGCTGAAAAAGAAGGAATGTTAGTTCTCAAACAAAAAGAAAACAATGATCTGAAATAAATTCGTAAAGTAAAAACTTAGAGGTAAACTATACTCCCTGGCAATGGCGCCAAAAACTTGATGCGCGCAAAAGCGTATGCACAAAGTTTCAGTACAATAAGATGTACCTTTTAAACCTTTAACACGCGTTTGAGTTAAATTGCAAGTGCACAATTCTATCAAAGTAGTATTTTATGTATCGATCCACAGGGAGTACGATAAAAACTTAGTTCAAACTTTAGTAATAAATTTCAGAAAATAAAATAAAGTAAAGTGCAATAAAAGTAAATTGGGGGGTTTGTTCTAACAATTCCTAAGGTTGGGTTCAATACCTAAGAGAAAGGAGTTTGAAACAATAATTGTAAATAAAAGTAAAAGAAAGAAATTTGTTTGCTTTCAAGATTTAGATATCTAGGGGTCTTTGGTCTACAATTCCTTGCTAACGCTATTAATTCGGTATTTGTTTGAATTCATGTATGATTTGACGAGGTTTCTAACCTAATATGTTATTAAGGGTTACTTTCGTAAATTAATAACGTGCCTAGATAACTCGAACTTCTCAATGAAGTTCCCCACCCTAGCTACCTAGACCTATAAGCTCTTGTTAGTCTCTCATCTCCTCAAATATTGGTACTTCGCAATTAAGTCCATCATACCAATACCCGATTTGAATTGAGATGTCCTAATTAGGGTTTGACTTCACGATTAGGTTCTTCACCAAATTCCTAACCTTAATTTCTATAGTTCCGGCTTAGATTAAATTGGTTACAATCTTAACCTAAACCTAAAGTATTTGCATTCATAATTTGGTACTATCCTATTGATCACAGTCAATTTTGGTTCTTTCGAATTCAAAACGGGATACTACAATTCAAGTACTAACTATGTAATTAACACAAATTATTAAATCACAGAAATTAACATCAAATCACATAAAACAATCATAATAAAAACAAATAACCGAATAAAATAGAATTAAACAAGTTCATGCATTGACCTAAACCCCCAGAGAGAGATCTACTCCCTCATGGAGAGATCCATTACAAAAGTTGGCAAAAGTAAGAAGAAATGAAATAAAGAAATGATTACACCCTTTATTTGATCAAAGCCCTCAATCTTGCCGACTTCTTGCTCAGGAAACCCTTCTTCTCCTTGCTTGAAAGCTTTCCTTTCTCCAGAATTTATCGCTAAGTATTGTGTGTGTGTGTAGAGAGAGAATGAAAGAATGAATGGGAAGAGATAGAGAGATGAGATTGAACACCCCCTTTTATAGCCAAAGACCATGCCCAATTAAGAGCCTAGAAAGTGGAGTTAGTGGGTGTTATATTTGGATTGTTTCCCAGGATTCCCTGTCCACATTTAACTGTAACACACGTCCATGAAGTACCAAAAATAGAACCCGTGTTGAAACTGTGTAAATTTGGCATTTCTGCGGCTCCAGTGCGGATGGCCGATCCGCACTGCGTGTGGTCTCATCCGCATTGGCTCTAAGTTTCCTTATTTAACTTGTGCAAATTAGTTGAATGCGGATGACAGTGCGGATGGCTGATCCGCACTGCGGGTGGATTCTGCTTTTCAAACATGTTCTGAAATCGGCTAAGTATTGAGTGCGGCTGGGCTCATCCGCACTGCGGGTGGAACTTCATCCGCACTAGGCTCGGGAAAATTCCTGCGCAGCGCTTGGATGTTGGAAATGCGACTAAGTCCTCAGTGCGGCTGGTCTGACCCGCACTGCGGGTGATTTGATCCGCACTGGTGGGTATTTTCGCCATTTTTCATCATTTCCTGCAATGAAAAGCCAAACAACCGTAGTAACTTGATTCTAGGTATATTTAAATCACTTTATATTAAAAATACAAGATATTTGGAGTTGTTTTTATAATAAAACCTAGATTAAATGTGTATATAATTTATGCTTATCAGGAGTCATGGAGAACATGGAGATCATGGGAGATTATGGGTGCCAAATATAGCATAAAATGCTATATTTGGAGAACTAAAAATATACTTCAAAGCAAGGCAAGGCCTGCCACATCTGGAGATTCGTCTTTCTAGAAGGGTGTTGTCCAATGGCTAAGATTTAATCCAAACTAGACAGTCACAGATCCAATTCGTGTGCTCCTCCGGCATAGCCTTTATATTGCATGCGGTATAGCCGAGGCGTAAGGTTCTGTACTTAGCTGAATTTCAGTGAATATTGCCATGTTATATGTTGTGCACTTTGTGTGAGGTGTTTGCATACTCCATTTGTTGCTCTATTTTGACACTTCCTTCAAAATCGGCCTAAATATGACATTTTTGCTTTATTTTCGGCATAAATTCGCAACTTTCTCCAAAACATGCCAAAATAGCCTAAAACGCATTTGTGGTGAATAGTTTGGGAAAATAGGTACTTTGCATACGCTTTTCCACTATTTTTCGTACTAAAAAGTAGTGATTTTCACTATATGGTTTAGCGTTATCACTACCCCATATTAACCTCATAATTATTTTGGTATGCCGGGGTCGGGTAACCTCCACAAGTAACTCAATTACCTTGTACCTACCCCGAGGAAAACTCATGGTCTGGTTATACAATACCTGCCAAACTTCATCATTTTGAACAGGAAACCCAAGTTTGTGTACTAGTTGGCAAGCTAATTTTGGCTTGAATATTAAGGTCATACTGACCCTGATCCAAACCCATGTTTTGACAAATAACCAATTTAATCCCTATCAAATTAGTACCCGACATTACCAAAATCATGGTAACAGGCCCGATACTACAATAAACCCCATTAGGGCCTGTTAAAACATCACCACCAGTGTAAATGGATATCATAAAAGCCATTTTGAATCGAATACACAAAAATACCTAAAATTAAAAATTAACTAAATTAATTATTTACCTAAATAAAAAAAAACAAAAAATGAAAAGAAGAGAGAGAAAAACTTATAGTTCAGAAGCTGGCCGAGGAGAGAGAATGGGGAGAGTGTGAAATGAAAACTCTGCCTTTGATTGTGTGGTCCCGTCAAAATGGAGCTGCAGGGCTAATCTGCGGCCTGAGTAAAGATGAAATTCCTCTAAAACGGGAGTTTTTTTTTTAATTATGGTATATAAAAAAAATTGGAATTTTATGAGTAGAAAGATAGGTAAAATTCCTACCAATTCACACCAGTTAGTTTTTTTATTCTCTATAAACAAAAAATTGTCAACCAAGAAATCAAAATCCATGGAGGCATGGAGAGGTAAGATACATTCAGGCCTTGAATTTCTCAGATATGAAATTTCTTTCTACCATCAATAACTAAATTTAATTAATATGAATGGTTTAAAAAATTATAAAAGCATAGCAAAATTCTTTTTTCTTAATTTGCTTAAAAAGATTTAGAAGTGTTTAGAGAGGTGTAGATGATACATTAAAGTCACTGAAATGAAAATATAGACATATGTTTGTTTACAAAGGTGAAAGGTCCAAATGATAGAATACTTTAAGAACAATCACCATGTTTGGTTGTGGCCTAAAGGGTGGAATAAGGAGTTTATGCCTCGTTATTCCATCAAATGTGTCTTAATTGAGCCGGACTAAGATGGCATAAGCCAATCTTTAGGCCGGCCTAAATTAAACCACTTCACATGATGGTTTAATTTTTATTCCACCTCATGGTCTAATTTGAATGATTATAATAATATTTTATTTGTATATAATTAGTATATTATTATTAATAATTATGATTAGTATATAATTATATAATTATTTATGTTATATTGTTAATATATTAAATAATTATTATATAATATTGTAATATATTATAGTTGTTATTAATATATTAATATTGTGTAATTAGTATCTTATTAATGATATATAACTAATTAATATGCTATATTGTTGATATATTAAATAACTATTATAATAATATTATAATATTTTATAGTTATTATTAATATATTAATATTATATAATTAGTATCTTATTATTAATATATAATTATATAATTAATATCCTATATTGTTAATATATTAAATAATTATTATAATAATATTACAATAATATTACAATATATTATAGTTGTTATTAATATATTAATAGTATACAATTAGTATCTTATTATTAATTTATAATTATATAATTTATAATTAATATAGTTAATATAGTAAATCATTATTATAATAATATTATAATATACTATAGTTGTTATTGATATATTAATGTTATATAATTAGTATCTTATTATTAATAATTATTATTAATATATAATTATATAATTAATATTTTATATTGTTAATATATTAAATAATTATTATTAATTTATAATTATATAATTAGTATTTTATTATTAATAATTATTATTAATATATAATTAATGTTTATATTATTAATATATTAAATAAATTTTATAATAATATATAATATATTACAGTTATTATTAATATATTAATATTATATAATTATTATCTTATTAAAAAAAATTAATCAATTTAGACTTTTAAAACTTTAGTTATTTATCAACTCTAATCAAACAAGAAATAATTTAAGCTATGATTTAACTTTAGATCTCAACCAAACATAAAAAATTTAGACCGATCTAAGTTAGAATAATCAATTTAAATTTCCTTGGCTTTAGATCACAACTAAACATAAAAAATAGGATGGAGGATGTATTAATCGCTTTAACTGCAGCAGGAACGTTAGATTTGTTTTCCCAGTTCAGCATGAGAGAGAGAGAGAGAGAGAGAGCCGGGGGGGGTAAAATAAAATAAAATAATGCTTCTGCGCAAGTTAAAGGGCTAGTTAAGAAAAATGCTTTGACGGTCACGGATCCTTTGTTTTTGCAACTATCTATCTATCTAACTCTAACAAGTAACAAATAACAATAATATCAAGTGGATCCAGAAATTGGAAGAGGAGAAATTGAAATGGCTTCCTTCCTGGCTTCGTCTCACCTCATTCTACTCGCGCGAAAACCTACTCGCAATCCTCGCCTACTGCCTCTCTCCAAATCACTCTCCCTTGCAAATTCAAACAACCTCAACGCTTTCTCTCTCGCCTCCTACTCCGGCGGAAGTGGCGGCGTCTCCGACGAATGGGGCGAGAAGTCCACCTGGGAGCCTGCTGGGCCTCCGAGCTCAGATCCTCCAAAGGAGGATGACGAGTGGGGCCGGGAAAGAGACTCTGGCTCTGGGAAGAAAAGGGTTAGTTTTTTTTTTTTTTTAATACTAAATGGATTTTACTATTATGAAATCAAGCATTGTACTAAAATTATGGCTAAGAATTGTTGTGGTGTGGTGTGGTGTGGTGTGGTGTAAGTCTAACAGATAGAAATAACTGATGAGTGGGGGGAGAAGACTGAGCTAGAACCTGAACCTGCATCTGATCCAGATCCACCTAAGGATGAGGATGAGTGGGGTAATGGTAATGATAATGGTAGCATCCCTTCCAAATCAGAATCAGAATCAGAATCAGAATCAGAAGATGCACCTTCCAAATCAGAATCAGAAGATGACACTGCAGACAAACTCACAGACCTCAAGCGCTGCATTGTCGATAGTATCTATGGAACAGAGCTAGGATATCGCGGATCACCTGATGATAGAGCTGACATTTTGGAGCTCATCAGCCAATTGGAGGCTGCAAACCCTAATCCAAACCCTCTACACAAACCCCACCTCCTTGATGGCAATTGGATCCTCCTGTCAGTCACTTTCAACTTTTTTATTTGCCCTTTTTGCATATTGCATTAACACAATTAAGTGTGTTTCTGATAGTTTTGAGTGAACAGGTACACGTCATTCTCAGAGCTTTTACCTCTTTTAGCTGTCGGCTCAACTCCATTTTTGAGAGTGAAGAAGATATCACAAGAAATAAACTCAAGTACAAAAACTATAATTAATGCCACTACACTCACTAGCCCTGTTGCATCTTTTTCTTTTAGTGCTTCAGCTTCCTTTGAAGTTCGAACTCCTTCCCGTTTCCAGGTAACTTTCTTTTAAAATAGGTACATACATCTTTATTGTAGTCAGAATGATAACGCTATACATAGGAAATCAATTTTCATGGGTTTGGTCTGTATGAAAACACCTCTTTTAAATGACTACAGAGTTTCGACTCTCCGGATTATCTTTTTCTCACACATTTTTCAGATTATCTTTTTCTCGCACATATTTGCTATTTAAACTGTCTTTGCACAGTATCATTAATAATCATAATTTCTTTAAAGAAACTATTAGGAATTTAAGATTTGGGTCTACAATATAAGCAAAGGAAAGTCAATTCTTTCTGCTCATGTTAATAAGGTCTTGGTTGCAAATACAATCGTAGTTTTAGACTTTTAGAGTTTTAGTTTCTTTAAAAAGTTCAAGCGTTCTAGTTTGTTTTGTAATGCAACAATCTTGAATTGAACCACGATCCAGATGAATGTGATTCAATAACCCATCTTTTACTATAAATACGAAGCAGTCCTCCATCTTCAGTAAAAATAAAAAAATGTACAAAACAATTCTGTTTTATTTTGGTTTGTTATATTTGATTTTGTCAAGTTTCTTAAAAAAGCTTGAATGAGATTTTAAAGAGACATGGGTCTGTTTACTTTTCTATTATAGGTCCAATTTAAGGAGGGAACGTTGCAGCCGCCTGAAATTAAACCGACCATAGATTTACCAGATGAAATCGGGATATTTGGTCAGAGGATCAGTCTGGAACCTGTTCGACAAGCTTTGAACCCGGTGCAAAATGTGTTTTTGAATATTGCAAGTGTACTTTCTGGGCAGCCCCCTCTGAAGGTTCCAATTCCAAGTGGAAACAGAGCTGAGTCGTGGCTTTTGACAACATATCTCGATGAAGAGTTGAGGATTTCAAGGGGAGATGGCGGTCTTTTTGTCCTTGCTAAAGAAGGGAGCCCATTGCTTGTTGGTCTGATATGATTAAAATTTTGAAATCTCTACTGTATAAGTGAGATTGTATTGTATATATTATAAAAGTTGCTTCTTCATTTGATGCGATACAATTTTACTGCTCATTAGAGATTGCTCGGCGTTTTATTTTATTCCCGAAATTAGGGGCTATGTTATGCTGCAATTTTAATTAATTATTATTCTCGTTACTTGGTTGGGCAACAAGGCACTTGGATTTGCAGGTCTCCATAAAAACAATGTAGAATGTATGATTTCACCGGTCTACCTTGGTTTTTATCCCACTACGCGCACCAATCCAGTTTGGTGGCAGTGATGTGTTTGTAGTAATGTGATATTTTTTCTTTTGTTTTGCTCTCTTCCTTCTTCTTTTTGTTCTCCTCTGCTTCGACTTTTTTTTGTCATTGTCGTATCATCGGGCACAAATCTCATCTGAGCATGAAGGTTCTTCTGGATATTGATTTCGACAACACTGTTTTGTACTAACGATAAGAAATTATGCAGGTTCACAATCTACTAATTTGAGCACAAGTACAAAAAATTCTGCAGGCTTAATATATATCTAACGATCTGAGCACATAAATCTCTAGTTCTACTTTTATTTTCTGATTTTTCTTGTCCACTTTTGTAAAGAAATTCAATTGTAATATTTAATGTACTAGTACAACATGTTGTATGTACTGGTACAAAACCATGTATAATTGATTTGTCCTAATTAATGAAAATACCTATGAGTTTTAAAACAAAAAAAAAAAAAGAAATTGGAGTATAAAGATGAAGTTGGTTTTTTTTTTTTTTTTTTTTTGTTCTTTTACATATTCTTATTGAGTCCATGAATAAGTGAAGAAAAAAGAGGAGAGCATAATTTCTATTTATAAATTTTAATAATTGATACTAAAAAAATTTGAGTTAAACATTTTTATCGATAACATATAATTATTAGACTTTTCATTTATAATAATAGAAAAATAATAAGTTATTAAGTAAAATATAAAAAATTTGTAAAACAAAAATAAACATATGTAAGATAGAGTAGGGCTGGGGGCTGGGGGCTGGGGGCTGGGCCGCTGGGGCATTGTTTTTGTTATAATGCTTAAATGAAAACAGAAACCTCCAGTCCCCCGTCGCAATTGCATCCTCTGGAAGGCGCGGGAGAGTATCCTGCATCTTTGATACCACTTTTATTAGTGAAGGAGATGGAGATAGAGATGGAGATGGAGGGTAAAGGACGAGAAGAAGAGGAGCTGAGTGAAGGAAGCTCACAGATAGTATTTGCTCGGCTTAAAGCCTTCTCCATCCACCTCCTCGATCTGCTACAAAACCCTAAAACAAAAAAAAGAGGAGAGAGTAAAGCCTCCACCTTCACCTCCACCTCCTTCGATAGATCGCTATCCGAGATGGCTTCTTTTCTCCGCTCCACTCCTGCCCCCGCCTTGCAATCCTGCTTCCAGTTTGCCCTCTTCACCCCCCCTTTTAATTTTACCATCGACTTACTTGCTCATATCTCAATTTGCATTTTTATTAACTTTCTTTCTCTGGTTTCAATTCAATTTTACAGCTATACATTGTTTCCATTACTTCTCCTGCTGGATGCAGCTGTGAGCTGTAGGAATGCTAAAATCATAAACACTGGTGACCAAAGTAAAATTGGTGACCTGCAAGTAAGCGATGGCATAGCTGAAGGTGTCTTAATGTGTATTGAAGCACTTTTGACCAAATGCCATCTCACTTCTGTCAATCAGGTGCTTATTATTTAATTCAAATGCATTCACCTTTTTAGTCTTACTACTTCAACAACCATCACTGCCGACTAACTTGTATGGCCCCATACCAGACCAATCATTGTCAGTAAACAACTCATTTCTAATGAAATCGCTAAAGATGGTTATGACTTAATCATCAATTTGTTAAATTTATATAGATGGTTATGATACTAAAGAAGTTGACCTCTGGTGCCATGCTGTCACATACCGATGCGTCAGAGGAGTTCCGTATTGGCATCATAAGATCTTTCAAGGCCATGCTTTTAAGGATGCAACCCTGCTCTGACTTCAGCTGTTTATGCAAAAAGTCAGTTATACCACATACAGCTGTGGAAATTACGCGTTTCAATTTTAACCATGCAAATAACAAGTTGTATGGCAGCACAAATTCTCAGGAGTGTCTTCTTGCATTTCTTCAGTCTCCTGATGCTTCTGCTGTTGTTGGCCACTGGCTTTCCCTTCTTCTCCAGGTAATTTCTTTTTTCTTGTTCAGAGCCTCCTCTTTGTCCTTTGTCTATGCAGAGAGCGATTGTTTAATATATTTCTGTTTAGACAGCAGAGGTGGAGGCATCCAGGGGCCATCGTGGTAGCTTGGAACTTAGAAAAGAAGCTTTTCTTTCACTGCGCATTCTTATTGCCAAGGTAACTTGAAATTCAAACCCCCCTTTCTTGCAGGATTTTAAAACAGTATCATAGTAAGTTAGTTAAATAAGAGGCAATCAATAAGAGGCTGATGGAACATTATCCACTCTCTGTGGAATAGTGACTATTGGTTGGTCCACCAGAAGAAAAGTGGTGTTATTGACATATCATTTCTAGGATTCCTGCAATTTTGTGGATCTTAGTATCAGCTAAACACATTTTGGTATTAAGAAGAGAATATAAGCTCATTGAAATGAGAAAGTTGCTTTTCAAACTTCTTTAAGTTGATGTTTTCTGCCAGGTTGGTACAGCCGATGCTCTTGCATTTTTCCTGCCTGGTATAGTTAGCCGTGTTTCAAAAGCTTTATATGTCTCTAAGAACATGATAAGTGGTGCCTCTCGAAGCTCCGTTTCTCTAGAACAAGCTATACTTGGTTTGACTGAGTCGTTGATAATAGTCCTATCTGACAAGGAAAGCATCAATGAACTTGGTCCATCACGCGCTGATGTAGGTACATCTACTGAATCTGTTCTGGATCTGCTTCGACATATGCCAACTTCTCTGCAAAACCAAAGTAAAGAGAAAGCTGCGCGTCCGGTGCATCAGCCAATTAAGGAGGACATGAGAGGTTCAACAAATTTTGTTGTTAAGAGAACGGCAGAGTGGATCCAGGAGACTGCTGCTAATGTCGATAAAATGCTATCAGCTACTTTTCCTCATGTAAGTTTAATTACCTTGGTTATTTATGGTTAGCAGTAGGTTGGACGATAATGCATGTAAAGAGCAGTAATAGGGAATGTAAAAAACCAAGTCAAAAGTTTTCTCCCCGTGTCCTTGGATTATTTTTATTGCAGCCACTGTTGCGTGCTTTTTATGTTTTGTTTGTCTACTATTTTTTATTTTGTTTGTAGAATCCTTAGGGGTGCATGTGTTTTAATTGTGTTTTTTTTTTTTTTTTTGTATGTGTGTGTGGGGGTGTGGAATGTTTTGAGAAAACTTTGATGTGTTTTGTATTATCCAATTTATGTTTTATTTGTCATCTCTAATTTTCTGGTTTGCTTTATGAATCGATAGTTGTGTGCACATCAGTCGGAGAAGGTTAGAAAAACACTTGTGGATGCCATTAGTGGGCTTTTGTCTTTCTGTAGCATAGCTCTCAGTTGTAGCAAGCTCTTGCTTTTGGTGAGCATAATAACTCTTTAATATCATCTGAATATATGGTCAGAAGAATTTTTCATAATTGTTTTTCTGGGTTATCTGTGGCATTACAGGATTGTTTGTGTGTGCTGGCATGTGATGATTCAGTTACTATCTCAGACGCTGCATGGGACTCGCTCGAGTATTTGTTCAGTGGTGAGAGTTTTTTAACGGAACAAGAAATTTCTGATATCTTTACAAGGTGTGTGCCTCATTGTTCTTCTCAAAATCAAAGGTTGCGTAGAAAGATCATTTTTCATCTATTTTGTTGAATACAGGCTCGTGGAGAAGCTGCCAAAAGTTGTACTTGGGAGTGACGAAACAGCCGCTGTTTCACATGCAAGGAAACTTCTTGCCTTGCTGTTTTATGCAGGTCCTGATTTTCTGGTGAACCACCTTATTAGCTCTCCTGTAAGTTTATTTATATTTTTATTATTTAATCCTTGTTTGGACCTTTTGTTTCTAATAATTAAAAGTTACGTCTCATTGTGGTGATAATATTAATTTATTTTTAACTTGGAATTTCAGACCAATGCCGTTCGTTTTTTTCATTGTGTAGGCCTGTCAATGAGCCCTAATACACAATTCTCGGGCTCATTTGATAGGCTCATGGTTACAAAGCCTCTCTCAGCTGGATATCTCCTCTCTGTTGCAGAGTTAAAAGCTGGGCCCCGCTTTAACATGGCTGCGGATAATAACCATGGATTTGAGAGTGAACCAGTAACTGAAGTCAATTCCTATTTGCATAGTTGTAGAGATGTTAACAATACATCTTATGAACTCCCTCATGTACCGCCATGGTTTATCAGCCCAAATAGCGAGAAGTTATACCATGCGCTTGCTGGTATACTTAGACTTGTTGGTCTATCAACTAATGTTTGTCCTCCAGGTTTGTCCTCTGCAGCACATGAATGCATACATAAAATGCTTGCACACAGATATATACATATAGTGAATTTCCTGCGCACCTTGCAAAATGTCTGATGTACGCCTCTGCAAAATGAAAAGCACCTCTACAAACTATGTGAAGTCTGTCATATGCTAGTATCAGAATATATCCATATCTTTCCCAATAAATAGATTATAAGGGCCTAAAAATGGGAATTCTATGAAGAAGTGTGGAGAGAGGAATTGTATACAAGTTATTTCCTGATTTGTGGGTTACATGAAATATGTTGTGGTCTTGTAGGGGTGTGCATTAAATTTTCATGTAATATTGTATAGTTCATGTAAGCTAATGATTAAACTAGAACTTCTATAATGAAATATTGTTTTTCGTTTTAACCATTTTCAGGTCAAAGCAGTAGTACAAAATTGTCAAATCTAATGGATATCTTACTCGACCAATTCAGAAAATTAGTCTCTGAACTTCGTACCAAAGACTTCAACCAAGAGGAGTTTCATAGAAGTAGCTTAGGTCAAGTAGTGCGTGAAACAAGTGCGTCAGTTTGCATGCTTAATGAAATGATATATGGTGTATCAGACCAAGCATTTGATTCATCTTCTGGATTCTTGCATAAAGCTAAAGTAAAAGGACTAAGAGGTTGGAGTGTGAAAGAAAGGAAGGATGGTAGAGATTGGATCATACAGTGTATAGGGAGTGTGCTCCATGAATACATGGCCCAAGAAGTGTGGGATCTTCCTGTCAGTGAGAGAGGCGAACTGCATCTTCCCTTGCATTTATTTCGTGATGTTAAGGCACTTCACCAGGTCATATACTTAATTAACATTGTACCTGCTTTTGCATAATTAACCTGTAAATGTCAAAACTTTTGCAGATGTCCTTCCAATGTTGGCATTTGCTTTTCTATACAGTTAATGGATTCTTTCTAATTTTGTGAAATGCCCTGTCTTTCCACCTGAGGACATATGTGCAGCATCTTTGCAAAACAAATCAGGGAAAGAGATTCTCCTTTTTTGTTTTCTTGCATGTGACATGTGTGTTTTGGGGTGGGGGGCTGGATATATTTTTATTTTAGAGGGTATCCATAAAATTGTACCCGGTTGTATCCCGGCCGTCTCATTGTTATGTTCTGCAGGTTATAATAGAGGGCATAGGAGTATTTGGCAAGATTTTAGGGAAAGCTTTTGCCCAAAGTGGGTTTGTGCATTCATCTATGTATTTACTTTTGCGTAAGCTAATCTCTTCAAGCAGTGAGATTAGAATAACTTCTGATGCTGTCTTACGGTGTCTTTCTGTCTACAGTGGCTACACATCTGTGAGTTTATACTTATTTTTCTTCTTCATTTTTTGTGTCAAGGCTTTATGAAAGGATTGCAGCTTAAGTTGCTGGAAAAAAATGCCTTTCAAAATCCTGCTGCAGGGTTTGTAAAATCCAGCTCTAACTCTTGCAATTGTTTCTGGGTCTTTAGAGCTGGATTTCACACCTTAATGAAGCATAATTTCATCCACTAACTTTAATTGAAAACTAAATAAGCCGGCAACAATAAGAGCATTAAAAGAAAGAAATTATCTTGAAAATTGCAAGATCAAACTGATATCCATCTGGTAAACACCAAGCTTGAACGTGCATCAGCTTTTTCCTATTAAAATCTTGTGTGATTATCTTCAGATGAAAGGATATAGAGCTCCTGATAAGTTTGTGTTGTTGGTGCAGGTAGGGGAGTTTGTCGTCTCCAATGCAGATTACATAGTGGATTCTCTCTGTAGGGAGTTGCGTCACTTGGATGTAAACTCACATGTACCTGATGTTCTTTCTTCTATGTTGTCTTATATTGGTGCTGCTCATGATATCCTTCCCCTATTGGAAGAGCCAGTATGCCTTCTTTTCCCTTCTCTATTTTTTCTTCTATGTTTTAATGGCATATGGTATTTAAATTAATTCTGGTTGGTCCTACCAACAATTGGATTTGGTGAAAACTTTCAATTCATTCAAGTTCCTCTTATGGTCTTTGAACTTAAATTGAGTTGCATCTGCATTAGAAGTTGTTGTTCCTTGATACTGATTTTTTTTTTAAAGTAATGGTTATTGTGAGCTGAAAAGAATTTTGAGTCATAATCCTCCTATCATAAGTTTTGCTATCAGTTTCTATTATTACTTTTTTTTTTTAATTTGTTCTGTAAAATCAGATGAGAGCTGTTTCTCTGGAGCTGGAGGTACTTGGTAGGAATAAGCATCCTCACTTAACTGTCCCATTTCTGAAGGTATCTACTAACTCAATTATGTACATTCTATTTTATCTATTGAGCTTCTATATATATTGCTTTACCCAAGGTACAAATATTCATATCTTGGTTTTAATTTTTGCTGAAAGGATACTAGCATGGCAACAAATAATTTGATAAACTAAGTTGTGACAGTAATGAATGTGGAATTTGAAACCTTCCCCATTTCATGAAGGAAAGAGATTTCCTTGCTTAACGATTTACCCCATCCAAGCTTATGTCTCTGGTGACTTTCATTTTAATAGTTAATTTTGATTCTGAAATGCTAGTATTTTTCAGGCTGTCAATGAGATTGCCAAGGCTTGTATGTGTGAGGCCCTTGAATTGCCTAAGAAAGCAGAGACCTTTTTGGAGACTTTGAATACAAAAGTTTGTGCTATTGAGAACTTGACAATGGACAGTCATGTGAAATTTGGTATTTATCTTTCTTTAGGTCCTCTCTATCTTGATTTTGAATTTTTGTAAACATACCTTGATAGACCATTGGAAATCAGACAATTGTATTTTTCTATTGCATCTCAACCTACGTTGTATCAGAAAAGGCTGATGGTTACGAGAAAGAGCATACTACCTTGGAATATTGGGAAGATAATATGTGCAATATAAATGAAACAAGGAGGTACAGACGAATTGTTGGATCTTTAGCTGGCTCTTGTTTATTAGCCGCTATCCCTCTTCTATCTTCTCTCTGGGAACCAGCATGTCTTGTTTCCTTAGATATTGTTGAGGTACTGAATCATGGACACAATCTAATTCTTTTTCTTACTAAATCAGGTATTAGATCTTGTTTATTAGGTGGTATTATCTACTTTTACTTTGGGATTCATATTAATTTAATGATTTTAGTACCAAAATTGCATGGTCTTGGCAAGTTCTTAATACTCAGGAGTTTGGGTAGGGAATCATACTTGAAGGCTGAGGAGATGTTTGTATTTGGTTTCATGGTTTAGGGTTTAGTTCCACAAACTCTAGTATCCCCCCCAATCCAGTATATACAGAAATGTTCAGGAATATCTACTCGGTCACCCAGTGGTCACTAAATAGGCTGGACTGGGCTTGGAAAAAACATGTAGTATCCTTTATTTAAAAGGATCTCTGTTTCTGCTAACTGTGGTGATTTATTTGTGCAGAATGCGGTTGCATCGATTGCTAATGTGGAGGCTGCTTTCAAACATGAGAAGAAAACAAAAGCAGGGATTCTGAAGGCAATTGATCTCTTATCACTGAATGAACTGGAGGATAGAGAGGAGGATGAGTCTGACGAAAATAGATTGCTCCCAGCCATGAATAAGCTCTGGCCTTACTTAATCATCTGCCTCAAAAATAAACTTTCAGTGGTAAGTGTTGTATTTGGGTAGTGTGTGTGTGTGTGTGTGTGTGTGTGTGTAGAGAGAGAGGAGGAGGTTGGTGGAGGAATGTGGTACAGCTTGTTCAATTCTAGGCATATTATTTTCAGTTTACTCTCTTCTCATATATCATCCTATTTTATTTTCAAATTCTGAAATCTTTGGTTTTTTTTTTTGTAGGCTGTGGTCAAGAAATGCACACGAGTGCTAAGTAAATCAGTTGAAATATCTGGTGGAGACTTCTTTGTACGCCGGTTCCATACAGATGGGCCTACAATCTGGAAATTATTAACCCTGTCTCCTTTTCATAGAAAACCGAACTCATCAAATGCCGACAAAAGCCTAGTTCTCCTGCCGTACAGGGCCCACCCTATCTCTGAAGAACCAATGGCAGAGATATCCAGTCAGAAGATGCAAGTTGCAGTTTTAGACATGATCGCTGATTTATCGTCTAACAAGAGAAGTGCAGTAGCTTTAGAATCAGTGGTGAAACGGGTGGCTGGGTTGGTGGTCGGTATTGCTTGCAGTAGCATGACTGGTTTGAGGAAAAGTGCATTGAAAGCATTGGTAGGCCTTTCAAATATGGATTCAGATCTTGTATGGCTGTTAGTGGCTGATGTGTACTACAGCTTGAATAGGAAGAATGTGGCTTTGCCTTTGCCTTTGCCTTTGCAACCAGAGCCAGGGTTGTGTGGGATTAGCGAGCTTCTACCTCCCCCAGCGACATCCAGCGAGTATTTACATGTACAATATGGTGGAGAGAATGTTGGGTTTGATGTGGACCCCCAAGCTATTGAACTTGTATTTAAGACACTGCAAGAGTGAATAGTAGAGGTGGCTAGGCTAGGCTAGGCTCGCTCATTGTACATGAAAGATAGATAGCACGCACAACTTTCTTTTCTTAGATTATGTTTATCCTCCTTTCCCTTGTAATGAATTCCTAACTTTTAAGATTCTAGTTTAAGCTTGTAGCTATATATGACACCGATTCGATTTTATATTAGCCGGATTCTTCATTCAGGTTGAATTGTTCCTCTATCTCAGAGTTCGGATCCCCTAATGTAACTCAATTTTTGGGTTGAGCATCTCCAAAAGGCGCTGCCCTTTTTTTCGCTTGCTCAACACATATAGCGTACAATTTGACTCCAACTTGGAGATGAAAAATCATTCTCCCGCCAATCAAATTCGGAGCTTCTCCAAATAATCTCTCTTTACAATTTGACGATTCTATTCTTCTCCGCTTTCCTCCGCTCTTCCCACAGGTAACTAAAATGGTACAATTTTTCTCCACTAATTTGGGGTTGAATAATGGGTAGTGGGGTGTGATGAAGTTTAAATAATAAAATCATAGCAGAATGAAACTCAGAGACAAAACAATGAGTTTCTAAATATCTAAATAATGAGATTTGGAATGTCAAATTCGGCTGTGATTTGCAAATCAATAAAAGCTTCTTTTATTGTTGTAAGAACAAAATATTATAATACATAATGGGGTTTTTATTTTAAATGCTTGGTCAGAAGCATTATTTGCATTGGTTTTTATTTCAGATTCTTGGTCGGAAGCATTATTTGGAATGTCAAATTCTGCCTTTTATTTTTATTTCGCATAATGTCAATAAAATGATAGATGTCTCGCTTACATGGTTAAGCTAGTTAGTGTCATTTGCTGGTTTTGTAAAATGAGAACTTGAGAAGGGCTTATTTGCAACTTTTAGGCATTTGGTTGCTTCTGATAAGGTAGAATCGACCATGCATTTATTCATTAAATGTGTACATGCAGCAAGAGTGTGGGCTATTCCATATTGAATATATCTATTATGTATGAGAAGGAAACTGTGCAGGAAACTTTTGCTGCATCTCGACACAGCAATTCGAGCAGGGTTCTTTACAAAAGCATGGCAGGTGGTTCATGAAGAGACCAAATGAGAAGGTGCTTGCTGCGCATGTGGTTCATGAAGCACTGATGTGGAGTAATTATTGTTAGAGTTACAGTTTAATTTTTCGAAGCTGTGATGTAATAGTTGAACACAATTTACTTTTCTGTACAATTGACAGCCACTATCAAATATATGAAAAAAGAAGAAAAGAGAAGGGCTCATCTGCTACCAGTACATGGATGGTCATAGATGGTTTGGTTGCTTTGGGCATTTGATTTTTCTTAAGTGAAATCCATAAAACTTAAGTGTAATCCATAATTGTGGTATGCATCAGTATATTTCTGTTCATGTGAGTAATGGAATTGACCGGTTAAAATGTGTTGGATTAGTTACAAGGACAGATACTAAGCAATTTAAGAGAGTAATCAAACTACAGTTTTTGTGCCTATTCTTATATGAATTCAAATATTCAATACAACAACAACAACCACTAAACCTTTAATCTCAAACAAGTTAAAGTAGGCTAGAAATGAAACCCAATCACAATCATAAAATAAAGATAAGTAGTAATAAAGTAGTAATAAAATAAAAATAATAAAAGTGAAAGTGAAAATGAAAGTGATAGTAATAATACTAATATTAACTAAATTCTATCTAATCGTAGAGGTCAAAGTCCTAAGTTTACATCATTGACTCCAAATTCCTACACTCAGGACCTATAGTACTATCCCTAAATAATCCCTAACCAACACTAAGTTATGGTTCTGGTACGTGGATTGTTAGCTTTCATGCCCTCTTGTCCAAAGTCCACTTCTTCAAGTCTCTTTTTACTGCTTCGTCCCATTTCAATTGTGGCCGACCTTTGCCTCTCCTTGTGTTTTCGATATGCCTTATAATTCCAGTACACATCGGTGCTTTAGGAGACATTCTTTGGAGATGTCCAAACCATCTCAAACGATTTTGGATGCTAACTCTTCAATTGGTGCTACCCCAAGTCTATCATGTATATCATCATTTCTAATGCGGTCCCGTCTTGTATGACCACAACTCCACCGCAGCATACGCATCTTTGCTACACTTATCTTCTGAACATGTTGTCTTTTAGTAGCCCAACATTCTACACCATATAACATCGCAGGTCTGATAGCCATCATGTAGAACTTGCCTTTGAGCTTTTGTGGGACTTTTCTGTCACATAGGATGCCAGATGCCTGTTGCCATTTGACCCACCCTGCTCGAATCCTATGGCTAACATCTTCATCAATCTCACCATCCCTCTACAACATCAAATCCAAATATCGAAAAGTGTTCTTCCTAGGCACTACTTGTTCATCCAAAGTGACATCTCCATCATCTGACCTGACACCACTGAACTCACACCTCATATACTCGATTTTAGTCTTACTAAGTTAAAAACCCTTTGATTCTAGAGTATGTCTCCACAACTCTAGTTGCCCATCAATTCCTATCCTACTCTCGTTGATTAGCACCACATCATCAGCAAAAAGCATACACTAAGGGATCTCTCCTTGTATGTCCTTTATAACTTCGTTTATCACTAAGGCAAAAATGTAGGGACTCAAAGCTGACCCTTGATGTAATCTTATCTTAAGAAGAAAGTCATTGGTTTCGTTATTGCATGCTCTGATACTAGTCACAACGTCATTGTACATATCCTTGATAAGGGTAACGTACTTTGTTGGAACTTTCTTCTTTTCAAGAGCCCACCACATGACATTCCTCGGTACTTTGTCGTATGCCTTCTCCAAGTCGATAAATATCATGTGTAGGTCCTTCTTCTGCTCGCTATATCTCTCCATAAGTTGTCTCATCAAGAAACCGCCTCTGTGGTCGACCTCCCAAGCATAAAACCAAATTGGTTCTTCATAATGCTTGTCATTTTTCTTAAGCGATGCTCGGTGACTCTCTCCCAAAGCTTCATTGTATGACTCATAAGTTTAATCCCTCTGTAATTTGTACAACTTTGAATATCTCCCTTATTCTTGAAGATTGGTACTAATATGCTTCTCCTCTACTCGTCAAGCATCTTGTTTGATCTGAAAATGCTATTGAACAACTTAGTTAGCCAAGCTACTCCTACGTCTCCAAGGCACCTCTACACCTCGATAGGGATGTTATTAGGTCCCAACGCCTTGCCTACTTTCATCCTTTTTAACGCCTCCTTCACCTCAGACTCTTGAATTCTCTGAACGAATCGTCTGTTAGTGTCATCAAAAGTTTTATCCAACTCGATCGTGATGCTATCATCCTCTCCATTGAATAGCTTGTCGAAGTATGCTCTCTATCTATTCTTTATCTCGTCGTCATTCACTAGAAGTCCACCATTCTCGTCCTTAATGCATTTAACTTGGTTAAAATCTCTCATCTTCCTCTTGCAGAGTTTAGCTATCCTATAGACGTCCTTTTCGCCCTCATTTGTACTTAGCTTTTGATATATATCTTCATACGCACGACCCATTGCTTCACTCACCGCTTTCTTTGCGTTATTTTTCACCGCTTTGTATTTTTGTATGTTATCCTCACTCCTGTGATGATGCAAGCATTTGTTGTTGGGTTTTGACGGTTCAAACTCATTGATTAAGTATGTTGGAGTTTTGACAGTTCAAATCTATTTATTTGCTTAAGGTGCGGAAAGAGTAAAACAAAATTTTTACATCTAACTTAAGCTACGGATTAAATGAATTAAGAAGATTTGTTTAATCCTATTTACAGATCTACTCCATAATTAATTTTCTAAAGCTTTAAATCTATTTATCAATTAAATAGATTAATATAATGATTTATACCTTATTTCCAAATCACAGTTGGAATGCAGATGAGCGAGAAGAGCTACACCAGGGAAGAAATTGACTCAGAGTATCACACGTGTGATACCTCTATTGGTTATTCACCAGGACTAACCAGAGAGCGGTTTATTTCTTTTGCCAGAAATATTGTTATATTCCGAAATTTTAAAACAGATTAATTTGCTAAACTGATTATTTCGCCTAAATAAAATTTTAATTAAATTAAAGATCATTTAGGTTTTAACTAATAGATTAAAAAGGAACCTAAAATTTCGAAATATAAACGAATTATGAAATTACGTATATTAAAAATGTAGGAATTTAGAAAATAAAATAATTGAGTTTGTATGGATAAATAAATAATTGAATTCTAATTAAGAGTATGATTATACCAAATTATTCGTACAAATAAATTATAAGATTTATAAGACTCGTTCATTTAGGAATTTTAGAATGTATATAATTATATAAATCAATATCAAATTATTCGGATTCTAAATTAAAATATAAACGAGTATTAGAATCATTGATCCAGTTATTTAAATCACCGAATTAATTGAACCGTTGATTGGAATCCATCTGCACGAATCTTGATGTGGTTTTGTTTTAAAAACCCTTCCCCATCTCTCTCCGTTTCCTGTCTCTCTCCCGTGCTCTCCTTGCTCTCTCTTTGTCCCTGCGCCCCGACCCTACTTGGCCCCTGTTTGTGCGATAATGGAGAGGAGACGGAGAGAGAGATCCCGCCCCTTTTTCCTTGGTCGTCGCCTTGTCCCTTCGGTTGTCAGAGAGCGGGTGAGGCGAGATGGCCTCACCACCTGCTCGGTACGGTGCGGTAGCGTGTGGTTTTTCTTCCTTTCCGGGTATTTATACATCTCTCACTCTCTCTCTTGGGCACTCCTGTTTTTCATTCTCATGTGCTGAGGCTTGCTTGATTTTTTTTCCTCTTTGTCTCTGTTCTTGCTCGTTTCCTCTGATTTCTGTGAATTCCGAAACCCTAGATTTTGGGGTTTCTTGTGAGAGTGATTGAGTGCTCGTGGGACATTCTGAGGTGCTTGCCGTTGATTTTTGGGGGCTTGTCGACTTGCTTCCGTTGCTCGATTTGCTGGCTGAAGGGCGAGGACCGTGGATTCTCGGTACCGGCCGCTTTTGATAAAGCCCTCTGTGATTCTAGCTGACCAGTAAGTGAGCACCATGATTTTGTTGCCTCGTTTGATTTTGCGTA
Organism: Carex pumila; assembly: GCA_033356055.1. Taxonomy (NCBI): domain Eukaryota; kingdom Viridiplantae; phylum Streptophyta; class Magnoliopsida; order Poales; family Cyperaceae; genus Carex; species Carex pumila. Next base: position 12,637 of record JARJHM010001304.1, on the reverse strand, counting down.
GTAGGTGCCGGCTCGGGTTGTTGATTTTCCCGACCGACCAACAAAAAATGCAAGCCGGTACACTTTGATTTGATGTTGTGACGTTTGTGCTCTATTCTAGTCGTGTACCGACTCTTCTCTTGTATTTTCTGGTACGGCTTTGTACCCCCTGATTTGGGTCCTCTTAACTGGTACCATACCAGTACCTGTTCTGGCTTGTGCCTTGTTGCTGTTCTGGCTTGTGTGCACCTTGCTGTGATGTGTATCTGGTACCTGTTTTACTGTATGGTTGTTGATTGTGCTGTGGTTGCTTGTATGTGATGCTGGTACCAGTCGGTACTGGCCCAGTGATGCTGCTGGTACCAACCTTGAACTGACAGGGACCCATTGTGTGATTGTTTGAATTGTGGGGGTTAATTGTGCAAATTATAGGCCCTTGTGATAATTAAAATTTAGTAGGGTCTGTTTTGTAAATATGCATGTATTTGCACTTGAGCCCTTGTAAAATAAATAATTGGAAATGACTTTTTGGGCTTTAGCTTGGATTAAAATTATGGAATTTGGGATTTTTCCAAAATTTGAAATTGTCGGATAAAAACACCTAAACCGTAGTTACATTAAAATTTGTGTTACAAAGTTTTAGTTTCGAAAATATAATTTTATATGTCGTTAATTGATAAGGAAAATTTATTAACAAAAGTATTTATTTCATGCGTATTTATAAAACGACGAACTAGCGGTATAATTAGATTAATAATTAAATATCGAATTCGTCGCTTAAGAAGAATAACATAACATGCCTAACTTGAACTTTAAAATGTATGATTTTTAAGAGTGATAATCAACTAGTTGATTTAATAAGCAAACACCAAATTAAAACACCCCACACGTTAAATAAAATAAAGGTCTAATTAAACCAGTTTTTATTTAAAACTTTTAAACTTTTCAAAACTACTCTAAAGGCCTCGTTGTTAATTAATAAATGATAATTAATTAGCAACGAAAAATAATGTTTCACGTAGGAATTAGATTAGTTATAAAAATAACGAATTGAGCGACTTAGATATAATTAATTAGAAAACACGTAAAATAGTTAAAGGTTTCGTTTTTAAAATTTTATAATAGAATTATACATCTAAAATATAAAATAAATAAACTATATTAAAACTAATTATAAAATTTTCAATAATCATAGAATCAATATATTTTTATTAAAATATTAGCATTAGAGATTTTTAATTATAAATTAATTTTTGAAACCTAATTTTAATCGATTAAAAATAACCGTAGTCCTTTTAAAATAAATCAAAGTGGATAGGTAATTATAATAGATTAGTTGAATAAAACACATTTAATTTATAGTTACGAATAATTATTTTGTGAATATTTCGACATTAGAATTTTTACAAGCAGTATATCTTCAAATTAAATTATTAAAAATATAAATTATTTTAGGATTAAACTAGATTAATTTAGATCAAAGTGAATGATCAATATCCGACAAACTTATAAAGAAATTAAGATTTATGCTAAGCTCGATGGCATGAAAACAAATAATTAATATATGCCTAACCGGATCAGTTAGACTGATTGAATCGGTAATTTTATAAAATCAAAATAATCGAGAATTTAACTTGCACATTAACTGGAACGAGGGTTAAAATAAAATTAGCATAGATTTTAATTAGTTTAAATTACGTGATCGCAGATCAGTCAACTCCGTACGAGTCTGACCCGTGGATCAATCCGACTGACCCGCAGTTCGGAGCATACGTGGAGCACGCTGATGTTTAGCGACAGAGACTCCAGCCCCCTCAAGTGTGGGATATCTGAATTATTCTTTTCGTGGGCGTACTCTTACCAGTTGTTCCATCTGACTTGACATTCGCACTTTATTTTTAAGTAGTTGCATTAAAACTATAGAGCATGTTTATCCTTTTCTGCACTGTAGGTAGAATTGCACAAATCCTGAAAAACTCGAATTTATTGTATTTTAAGAGTAGAGTAATTAAATAATATTATATGTATATCTTATTAGAGTATTAGGTTATTAGTGTCCTCTTCTCGTAGAAGACTATATTATTATTTTACGTGCATATGCATGCATTGGTGAGAGCTGAACAGGGCCGAGTGACTTCGTTCCGTCTTGTGTCACTTGGCGTGGGACGGCCCGATAGCCACTGAGCTGAGCGTCACTTGATTCTCGGATGGTCTTAGGATTTATATTATATGTACTAGTTGGATCTATATATTTTTCGTTTCATTTTACATTTTTACGTGCACCGGTTCGAGTCCGGTTGTACGAACGATTCCCCACCTACATTAGGGGCTACATGCCTAGGACGGGTTACCGCATCGGTGGTTCGAGGCCCCGATGGCATTGTTTCAGGGCTGCACAGCTGGACTAGCAGCCTTGATATTACGCTACACGGTTCGAGGCAGTGGCGTTGTGTTGCACGGTTCGAGGCCGTGGCACTTTAGTGCACCAGTTTGAGGCTGGCACTATTTTTGATTATTACGCTACACGGTTTGAGGCCATGGCGTTGTGTTGCACGGTTCGAGGCCGTGGCACTTTAGTGCACCAGTTCGAGGCTGGCACTACTTTTTGATTATTACGTTACACGGTTCGAGGCTGTGGCACTTTAGTGCACCAGTTCGAGACTGGCACTACTTTTGATTGACTTATTTTACGACTTGCATTGTATGATTCCTCCTATTTTATATGTTTGGTTGATGAATCGTTTAGGCGAGATGACACACCGAATTTTGATATAACCATCGGCTAGTGTGCTATTATCTTGTGGGCAATGCTCGATGTCACTAGGCAACGTGTATCATTGCACTCTGATCACAGTCCTTGGATTATATTATTTGGATCTTTTAATCCTATTGGCATGGCACGAGATGACTTACTTTATCCATATTATTATTATTATTATTGTTGTATTTGGGCACACAGTGCAATGAGTACTGGATTCCGACTTGATTTATATCCGATATTACACCTTGATTTTATTTTGGGTTTATTTCGCATGTTGGCATAATAGAATAATCGCATCATGGCATCATTCAAAAGCATTATAAATTCTAGTAGCTATTAATATAGGTTCACACCTGTGCATATTTTTAACTGTATTCATTTTATAAATAAAAGTGCTTTGACCGTAGAGGATCCCTGAGGGGATAATTCTGGGTCACATACTGGGCAATTCGTCGCTCACCCATAAGTTGTTTCGTCGGTTTTAGGTACAGATTTTGGTGGTCCGCAGCAGGAGATGTCAGGAGCTGTCCCCGAGGGCCATACCACTTGACCTGGTTAGGGTTGGGCTTTTGATTAGGTTTACGAGTCCCGTATTTCCTGTGTTATATATACGAGCTCGATAGATCATGTATCCCCTTCTATAGATGGTGTTATTTGGATCCGAGATAGATCGAATTATATGTTATGTATGTATATGTTTATTTATTTGTTATGTGACTGATGCTTGACATTTATATTATTTTGCTTCCGCTGCTGTCGATTTTTTTTTATTAGCCTTGCGTGCTTAATAATTAACTAGTATCGTGTCCGTGTGTTACGATAGAATATTTCATAAAATTGTATGAAATATGAAAATATTTTGTTATTGATATTGATACAGAATTAAGAAAAAAATAAAAGATAAGACAAATAATAAATAACAGTAAAAGAAATAACAATAAATGGAAAAAAAGATCAAATATAACATAAACAAATTTTTGAAATATCATTGCCATTGATCTCTTCAATGTAGTCCAACAAAAAGAATTCAAATTTATAAATTCTATGCGCAAAAAGAAAAAAAATCCAGTAGTTATCTCATATGACATGATTACAGAACCCAAATAGTCAACATGAATAGAATTTTTAATTGGATATAGTCAACATGTATAGAATTTATGTTGTCACTTTTAATTACAGTATTTAGTGACCATTTGATATTGCAATAAAGAGTACAAGAAATTAGGATTTAGAATACAAAATTTAGCATCTCTCTTTTTCTATATATATTTTTCTCCAATTAGATAGACCCTGAAAGAGAATTGGGCTTGGATTTTGGTAGATTATCTCTGTTTGGCAAGAGAAGAACAATAACACAATTTAAAATTCATCTAATTCATTTATTCTATTGCCTATGACTCATTTTATCAAAACTAATCTCTGTTTATGGGAACAACACAAAAGGTAATAAGAGTAACATTAAACAAATTTCTTTAATTACATATGCTATACAAAGCTGTGGTATATACTGTATCTGACAAGTCTGTTCTCATTCACCTCAAATGATGCCTGACACAAAACAAAAGAAAATGGCACAAAAACAGAAACAAAACTTCATGGTATGAGCTGATTTGACAATGGACAGTTTTACCCTCAGTATGATGGGTCTGAATCCCCTGAAGTAACCCAAAATTTGAGTTTACCGTTTGATCAGAATCCGGCCCGAAGGGGAATGCACAGGGTTCCTTAATATTCTCACCAGAACAAATCAGACAGACCAGATCCAAACTCAAAATTTGAGTTACTTTTAGGGGAACTGAATTCCGGTATGATAGGGTTATTTTACAAAGCTTGGTTCATATGGTATTGACAATTAACAAAAGAAAACGCAGAAAATAAAGGAATAAAACTTCTTGTGTGAACTGATTCAACAATGGACAATTTTACCATTGGCATGATAGCGTTATTTTAACAATAAATGGTACCTCAATGTTTCTTTGGTACTGCATCGGACCTTGCATCGGATTGTTGGAAGGCCGAGTTACTGATGCGCGTCATACCGGCGACAACCTAAAAACCCTACAAAAAATTATGGTATAAAAGGTGATATCAGTGAACCAAATGTAAAAATAAAATAAAACAAGAGTAGCTATTATTTATAGAAACTACTATATTAAAACACCAAATACAGAGATAAAGCTGCAAAAGAGACTTTTTTTTTTCATTTTTATTGGTGATTTTCTGATTTTCTGGTAAATTTGGGGAGGATACTGGTACACATAGCATCTCAGGCAGTTGATTATCTATACCTTAGTAAAGAAGTAAAACGAATGAACAGAAAGATTGAAAATAAATGGAGTCATATCATATGAACTAACGGGTACTTGGAGACCAATAACCTGGATACTATCCATTAACTCCTTGACCTTCTAAGTGTTATAGGCCATGTTTGGTTGTGAAGTAAGAGGTGGAGTAAACCCCTTACTCCACGTTTAAGGAGCCAAACGAGGAGTAACTTAGGCGGCTTAAGATGGAGTAAGATTTGAGTTAAACCGGAGTAAGTTACACCACCTAGAGAGGTGGTTTAGCTTACTCCACCAAACACGGTTAACTTACTCCGGTTTAGCTTGGAGTAAGAAATTTAATCCGATTTAACTTTACTCCACAACCAAACATGACCATAATGAATAACAGGAATTTTGAAGTTCCATCAAAGAATTAAAGGACTTAGCAAAGAAAATATACACAGCTTTGTATATTTATAAGAGTTTTGGTACCGAGTCCCAATTGATTGAATATTAAAAATCTCGTTTGCTTAAATTAATTTGCTCAGATAGAAAAATAAATCTAGCCATTTGTTCCGATCAATACAGTTTTTAATATGAAACTTCTGTTGAATGCAAAAATGTATTGTGTGCAATTTTAGTTTCTTGACTTTTTTTTCATATTTTATTGGGGACGATAATAGCTTAAATTTACGACCATTGTATAACAGAATCAAAGAAAATATATAAAAATTAAAACAAAGCAAAACCGACAATCAGGCTGTGCAAGACTGTACCACTTGCATACCGGCATTTAATGTACCAGTAGCAATACACCCCAACAGTAAACTGCACCTCCAATACCAGCAGCATCCAATACCGACTTACTTTGTACCAGTGGCGAGAAAAATGGAGTATACTACCATCAAGCAAGAAACCAGAACAAAAAAAAAGGACAAACCTCCTGAGAAGCGTTGGCAAGGCTGTGCACAGTGGACCAGCGCTCCATCCAGCGGTTATAATATGCAACCACAGAAGAAACCCTGGTTTGCTGGAGCATGACTTCACTCACCTACACCTCATATGCTCGTTTTTCCTTCGCGTCCCCGTCATCGTCCCAGGCCCCGCCATGCTTCCTTCTCCAAGATCTCTCTGGTTGTGGTCGTACCACCTGAGAAGTTAAAACCCTAACCCTAGACGATTGGGAGGCTCAGATAAAAGCATCTTTCGTCACCTCCAATTTTTGTTCTGGCGCGGTCTTGAGGGGAAAAGGAGACGCCAACTGATCATCTCTCTTGTTTGATTTTCTTCCGATCAGAGAAAAGAAAAAAAAGAAGACACAACGGGAAGGAGGAAAGAAATGAAGCATCGGAGGGTTTGGAAGTTCCGAGGAAAAAGGTTTCGGCACGATATTACAAATAACGTGTGGCCTTTCGTGTGACGGGTCCAATTTGAACTAAATTTAGACTTCTACACATATAAATGATGTATTTAATCAAAGGAAGACAGATTATTTGACTGGAGGGTTCAGATTCAATATGAATTTTGATCAAGCAATCACAACCGTTGCAGTTTCAGGACAACCAATTTAATTTAAGATGCATAATATAGAGGAGATTAAGCACGAGGTGAGGTTGATCACACCTTAATCCAGAATTCCTGGTTTGGGGTGTGACAAATACTATAAACCGCAGAATTCTGCAAAAATACTATTCACAGAGAATAAGACGAAAACCCATAAACACAAATTTTCGGTTACTCAGTTTCATCAATGAGCAAAACTGAAATACCACGAAATTCAGGAAAACACTATTTATCGATCCCGTAAATATACTTCACAACAACCCGCAAGATTATACGTCAACTACGTATAACTTTCTTTTCTCAACCGAAACACTATTTGGGAGAGAAACTGACAAAGAGAGAAAATACCGATTCGTTTCGACATAAAACGATACAAGTGAATTAGTATTTTAATCTCTTCATGCACCCCTTTATTTATAGCCTCTAAAATGATGTGAAAAGACCAAAATACCCTTATGATAAGGCATGCCACCTAGAGGGGTGAGGTGTTATGTGGATAAGATTGATGACGTGTCATCTGGATAGGATCGATGACATGTCATGCGGATAAGGACGAATCTGAAAAGACCCGAATGCCCTTGGCCCGAATACAATTAATATCTGTATAATTATTCTGAATAATTATACTTCTTGCGGTTGTTGTTTTCGATAACTTTTATACAACGTAACGTGTACGTTTATAAATTAACCGTTGTTTTTGTTTATCATTTTTATATGACATTTACAATTTAATTATATCACGTATAATTAATGATAACCATCTTAATATTAATTATAATCAATTTATAATTAATTAGTAAGATTATCCGAATAGCTCCTATATGGTGTGACCCAATAGGATATGTGTTATGTTGGTAAATAGAGTTAAAACTGTTTTAACTTCTATAATCATGAGAGCCATTTGGCATAATACATCATGACCATCCAATTACACAGATGATGCTGTACTGTACAATATCACGATCCAGTAAACAATTTACTTGTGTCAATTCTTTTGTCACATAGCTATCAGATCAATTTCAAGGTAGATGTGTGTCATCCTTGCTAACTTAATCTTTTCTTGATCTTGAGTAGATTATCAAATATAATTACTCTTGTAATTATACCGCATGCAGATAATCTAACTCTACCAAGGGGCCCAGTGATGCTATAGCTCGTACAAAATACGAGGGACAATTAGTACTTTTGGTAAACCATCACTTCCTTAGCTAAGCTATACATATAGAAGTGCTGCTGTTATGACTGTTTTTTACGGACGACGTTAGATAACACTCACACATACACATCTCTTAGCCGGAACGATGAATACCTCATACTGTATAACTTTACACTGAATGAAAACATTAATGACACAAACACAATTCTATTGAATGTTTCATTCGAGGTCTGTCAAATATCATGTTCCTAGAACATGTATCTATGTTATTAAAATGACATCTTGTGTCTATGGTTTGTAAAACTTAACCATCTTTTAATCCACATACTAACCTATTAATGGTTAATTAGTGTTCCTGCTAATTACCTCGGTTAGTGACTTTTTAAGAATATATATCATCTTAATTATGGAGTTTCACAATTCCAGTCATGAACTTGAAATGATCCATAATACAGTAATATTCAAGGCAACAAAATGATATATATAATTAAACATTCAATTCATGAACAAAATTTTATGATAATTTATCATATTATTGACTTCTAGATTATTACACTAACATTTGTAGCATTCTTTTTTCTCTTTGATAGCCTTTTGCACGTCCTCGTTCCACTACCAAGTATCTTTAGGTTCGTGTTTATTTCCTCTTGTCACTCCAAACACCTTTGTAGTCACCTTCCAAACGCAAGTTGTCATCTCCTCCCACATGCGATTTGTTTCTCCTTTTATGTTCCATGTCCCTTCTGATTCACCTTATCCTTAAACACCCGTGAGGCATCCCCTTTGAGCTTTCACCACTTTGTCCTTGTAATTATGGTGCCTTTGTCCTGCCGAACACGTATCCGAAGATGAAAATTGGATACCAGAAGCTGGTGTTGTGAAACAAGACATTCTCTAAGTATAACCTTACAATTTACGCAAGCTTATTTGTCATCTCTCCTAGTAAGGACAAAATCGATCTAATTAGAGTGCTGACCACTACTGAAGGTAACTATATGAGATTCTCTTTATAAAGAATGTATTAGCTAACATGAGGTCTAGGTATAACCTTACAATTTACGCAAACTTGTTTGTCATCTCTCATAGTAAGGACAAAATCGATTTGATTAGAGTGCTGGCCACTACTAAAGGTAACTATATGAGATTGTCTTTTTCTAAAGAAGGTATTAGCTAACATGAGGTCATAAGCTATGGCGAAATTCAAGATCTCTTCTCCTTCTTGGTTCCTATCGCCATATCCAAAACCTCCATGCACCCTCTCAAATCCCCCACTAGTTGTACCAGCATGGCCGTTAAAATCTCCTCTTATGAAAAGTTTCTCACTACTAGACACACCTCTGACCATGCTATCAAGGTCTTCCCAAAATTTCCTCTTGGCGGCCTCACTTAAACCTACTTGTGGGGCATACGCACTAATGGCATTCAAAACCTTATCCCCAACTACCAACTTAACTAGAATGATCCTATCTCATTATCTCCTAACGTCGACAACTCCGTTCTTGAGGCTCTTATCAATTAAAATGCCCACCCCATTCTTGTTTCGTTATTTTCCTATGTACCGTAGTTTGAAGCATGTGTCCTCCACCTCCTTCGCCTTCTGGCTCGTTGATATCTCCATATTATCTATAAATTACGGTCCTAATTACATTAAAACCTGTGCTTTAAAGCCTATAAATGTGGACTTTTACTATGAAATGTGGTACCGCTATGCTTTGTTTGGTATTTTGCAGGAAAAATGACGAAAAACTGAATTTGACAAGTTTTCATACTGCCCGTATGACATTTTGTGCGGGCCGTACAAGATCTGCCCAACCACACAGAAGGTTCCACAACAGAGGCACCAAGTCTCCAAGACAAGGCACAGGCATATGGCCCGTACGGAGTCCCCTTCGGGCCATAGGACGCTAATTCGGAAAATCCAGCTGGAATCTGGATTGAGCCTGATTTAAGGAGGCCAAAAAGGAAGCCCTTAAGTACGTGATCTGGGGCATTAAATGAGATATTTCCACACCAAAAAAGAGAGGATTCACCACTGGGACTTGGACAAGCTTTCTTGGAGCAAAAGACAAAATGAGGAAAAGAGGAAGAGAGGTGAAAAATGAGAGTTTGCAACGGATCTTCGGATTTTCCACTATTTTGTCATGAACTCTTTTATTTCTTATTATTTGTGTTATCTTATGAACATGAGTAGCTAATTTACTTTGTTTCTAGGGCTAAGATGTAGTTTCTAGTTTAGTTTTGTTTGCATGCTACTTGGATTTGTGTTGAATGCTTTGTTTTTACTTTGTTGAGTAGTATTTTGATTGTTTTATTTGTGCTTGCTTGAATTGATTAGTCATCCCGTTAGATGAATGCGCACATCTAAGTGTTAGGAGCCAAGTCTATGACATTTAATCCAACCGAATAAAGTATATGAAGTAGGGTGAAACCAAGGAGTACCCGAAAGGTGAAACTTTTCTTGAGGCAAAAGTCCTTGGATACTTTTAGTAAACCAACGAGTAACTTAGATAAATTAGGTCAAAATGCGAAAGTTGAGGTTTAACGCATCTAAAAGGGAAGTATTTGAGTCCGGTAATAGGGTGCTAGGCCAAAATGCGAAAGTTGAGGTTAGGTATCTAGATCTGGTCGATAGAAACCCTAAACATCAGTATCAGTGCAGAAAACAGTAGCTGCAACATCAACTCGGGGTCCCATACGGACCGTACGGGAATTTGTACGGGCCGTATGCCTCGGGACTGAACAGAAATGAAATCTGAACCCTGGAAATGTCTTTTTATCAATTGAAAACAACTTTAATTATTTTTTATTGTCTTTTAAACTTGTCATAAATCATTAGAATTGTTAGAACTAAACCAAACCAACTTCTCTCACTTCTAGAATCTTAAGTAATTTTAGGATAAGTCCGGTTATTTTCTTTCGTCCCTGTGGATCGATACTGAGCATACTCATCGATAGGATAGTACACTTGTTATCTGATTTGACAGAGTATAACAAAGGTTTAAAAGGTATAACTTGCTATATTGAAACTTTGTAGCATATATTATATGCGAACACCCGTCCATTTAGTCTCCTGAACGCATAAGATATTTGTGTCTCCTAGTCGCAGCATTAACTATCTCTCTTAGCTTACTTGTTAAAGACCCTACATTCCAACTACCTAAACAAATCCTATTTTCTTCGGCTAGCTTCCTTGCCTCTCGCACCTATCGATTAAGGTGCGAAGACTTTTGCTCATTTACCACTACATCTGGGTGCCGATGTAGTGCGCCACTAATGAGGTGACAACCGACCCTTGCTCATTTAACACCACACCCAGGTTCCGATATGGCGCATCCCTAAGAGAGTTACGCCCTAACAAAATATCTATGAGTTTCATTTCATAAGAGAATGGTTTTTTTTTATATTTTATTTTTTAATTTTATTTTTTTTTACTGCTAGCTCACCAAGTCTATCACGAATCCTCCTCCTTTATCTTAATTTGGAACAGACTATGCAGAAAAGGCGGAGTTTATGAATTCAATGGTATACTAATTTTTTTTTGTTTGTTAACGATCAGGGTCGAAAATACAATATTTGTAGGATTAGATGTAAGGACCAATAATTCTATATAATACTATCTGTTATGAAATAATTATGATAGACATTTCACCTTCTCCACCTCCCCCACTTTCTATTGGATTTAATTTTTCTATTAACTCTCATGTTAATTGTATGGCTTTTTATTTGCTCTTTCTATCCTATAAATAGAGGTTATGTAAGTGGTTGTAGATGGACATGGAGATTGAGATATAATATAGAAATAAGATTTAGCCTCTCCCCAATATTGTTATTGTTTTGTTTTACAATACGTTATCAGCACGAGTTTGCTCTAATCAAGTTGCGACGTGATTTTATCAAGAAGAAGGTACTCTTTAGATTAAATTTCATAACTTTACTGTTAGTAATAATTTTTATTTCTTGAATGAAATTTTCTTATTTTATATTGTTTACTGTTAGTAATAATTTTTATTTCTTGGATGAAATTTTCTTGTTTGAATGAGAGTAATATTTTCATTCCCTGAAGAGAATGATAAACCAAGTACATGATAATAGCCAGAAGCTTTTGTACATACTATAGTTAGAAGCTTTTTCTAAAAGAACCTGAAGTTCTTAATCATAATATTTTTATACAAGAGAACCTGAAGTTCTTAGCCAAAAGCTTTTATATATATATATAAAAAAAATAAATAAATAAATAAATAAATAAAAAAAAAAAAAAAAAAGAACCAGAAGTTCTTATATGAACCAGAAATTCTCATATAAAATATAATAACCGGAAGTTATTGTATGCCACTGAATGTTTTTTATTTTACCTAACAACTAGAAGTTATTTATATTTATGATAACCGGAAGTTATTAAATAAATAAAATGCCTCCAATACTTAATTCTCTTAATAACCTGAAGTTATTAAGATATTTTTTTTTCTCTTAATCGTTTTTATTTTTCTTCGAATATATAAATATATGCACCTGTAAATTACGGTGAAATTGCATTTCTAAAGAACTAGAAGTTCTTCAATCGTTTTTATTTTATTTTATTTTTCTTATATATTAAACACAAATGCATATTTAATTAAATTAGTTAATAATAGTAGCATTTTTTTTTTATTTTGTAGTCCTTATGGCAAACCTTACAAAACTTGAGTTCACTGCCCTTGATATATCGGGCAAGAATTATCTCCCGTGGACTCTTGATGCTGAGATCCACCTTACCGCAAATAATCTTGGAGAAACAATAAAGGCTGAAAATAATACCTCCCCGCAGGAGAAAGCCAAAGCAATGATATTTCTCCGTCATCATCTCCATGAGGATTTAAAAGCTGAATACTTAACGGTGAAAGATCCGTCAGAATTGTGGAGAAATTTAAAAGAAAG
>JARJHM010001303.1:0-37500 GCA_033356055.1 Carex pumila | reverse complement strand
TCAAAGACAAAGTTTAGAGACTACATCCTAACCTAGGAACTAAAGATCTACTCAAACATGATAAAAGAAAGCATAAAAGAGGGAGAGAATAGATCATGATGAAGCTCGAAGATCCAAGGTGGATTGGAGAGGATCTTGCAATCTTCTCGTCTTCTCCAAGCGATCCTCTTCTTCTCCAAGCAATCTCCAATCTCTCTCTTCTCTCTTGATCTCTGCTCTCTAAGTGATCTGGAATGTAAGGGGGAAAAAACTCTCTAAATTCTGGCACAGGACCCGCTTTTATAGGCAATGGGTCTGACTTGGGGCTTATCGGGTTCAATTTGAATTGGGCGGCAACTTGTGACGCGACTCGCTTCAGGTGGATGCGACTCGCATCATCTGGTCTTCAAGTGAGGAGTGAGGGTCGCATCGCAGGTCGCTTTGGGCTTTGATGCGACTCGCATCAGATCTTCCTGAAGTCTACCATTTGCCTGATTTTGCCCGATTTCGCCTGATTCCTGCAAAGCAAGAACCAAAACATAACAGTACCACATTCTATGGATATTCAATGTAAAAGGCACTATCTGTTGGTTCAAAACATAGATTTTTGTATGGAAACAAGTCGAAATAATTGGTCTAATAAGGTGATATCAAATTCCCTCAAGCTTAACCTTTGCTTGTCCTCAAGCAGAGATCTAAACATTGGTACCAGTTTGGACTCTAAATGGAAGTTTCCTAAATGTAAGATTTTACAGGAGTTGTTTCAATTAGGAACCTCAAGAATCATGTCGGTATAATTTGGACTTTCCCTATTTAACCTTGATTCTCCACACGAACCGACCAACCAAACTTCAAGTTCTGAAATATTTGAATACTTGTAAAACTGAGTGCTTGAATCGATCAAGTTGTCATTTATCTATTTAACCATTGCCCTCATTTGTGGAGATTTTCTCTTTTTACCCCCCCCCCAAGCTTGGAACAAGCTTAGGTCAGAAAGTTGCGGACTTCGCGTGTTGATATGTGCAAAAATTTCTTTCTTTCTTTTCTAAGTGGGAGACGAGCTCAAAGGCGCCATAAAAGGACTTATTGCCAGTACTCTTATGTTCTCCGTCTTTTCAATTCGATTTTTCATCTTTTTATTTATTTTTATTTATTTTTATTTATTTTTTATTTGCACATATCATGAATACACACACCCACTGGTATTCTTTCATACCAATAGGTATCCCAAATCTTTCTTTATCAATAAACCCCATTTCCCTATTTGAAAAGGCACAAGTCAATTTCTAAATGATTTTCTCAATACATTTCAAGTTTTCATTGTTACAAATGCTCAAAACATTCGTCCTCATTAGTTCGTTGGTCAATTATGGGATAGTTCTAATCTCCTAGGGTCATCCTAATCAACACCAACAATTTTCAAAAAGTCTCCAATCTAAACAATCACACAAATTCCTACCTACAAATGCAATAAACAAGTAAACATGGCCTAAGTAAAAATAAATAAATCCTAAAAATCCTAAAATCACCCCCCAAGCTTAGTCTGAGCATTGTCCTCAATGCTTCAAGACTCTAAGATAAAGCAAAGGAAGGGGAGAAGAAAAACAAACCTGCTCAGTCATCGGAGGGATCGAACCTCAACTCGCGCAAGACGTCCTCAATGTCACCCACCCGACGCTAGATATCAGAGAGAATGGCACCCTGCTCATGCCTCATGTCATAGACGAGGCTGTAGACATCCTGGATAGTGGGTGTGGGAATGGGAGGTGGATAGGAGGTACCAGCATAAGAGGTGGATAGGCCAGCATAGAAGGTAGATGGGCCAGCCACAAAGGTGGAGTCACGGAAGTGCGCAGGAGAGACACGAGCATCGGGCATGGGCACATCACCATAGGCGGGAGAGTGGGGCTGCATAGGAGGAGAAGGTGCTGCCGGCTCATCTAGCAGAGGCACGGTGAAGAACCAGGTGCTCTCATCATCAAAAGACAGGAGCGCAAGACGGAGGGGCATCAGATGCAAACCATGACCTTTCAAGGCCCAGAAATAGCGAGCACGGTGGTTGGCAGGGCCACGCTCGACCTTGATGAAGGTCGCCCGCTCGTATGCCTTGGCATCCAGGATGAGGTTGCCAGTGGAGAGAGTGAGGCCTGCGGTCGAGACGCCCAGCCGGTCAGCAATCAGGGTGACGTAAGTGCCAATGCGAACGGACCCTCTGACCTTTGTGTTGCGCTGGACATCCAGCCAGTGACGGACCATGAACAACATCAAGTCAGGTCGCGCCAACTCGGCCTCAGGACGGAGCATGTGGTCTAGCAGACAGAGATCCTCCTCATTGACACGGGCTCCAGTCTCGCTGCGTGCGAAGATGGTACAGCCGAGGGTACGCTGGATGCACCGTAGTACCGGGTGAGAAATGGCAAGGCTGCGGTACTGGTTGCTGGTGGCACTCATCATCCCAATGATCAGACGCCAGAAATGAGCCTTGTCGAACCCCACGCGATGGTCAAGGAAGTCGGTATCGGGGTCATGCTCAAAACCGAACCACTCGCGAAGTCTGACCAGAGTGACCCGGCGCGTCTCATTGCGCATCTGGAACTTGATGTAGTAGCGGCTGCGCATGTCCTGTCGGAGCTTAAGAGAGGAGAGGAACTCGAGGGTGATCTCCATGTAGCAGGCACGGTCGATACCCCAGAAGGCGGGAGTAAACCCGATCCTCCTGGTGAGACGGAGAAAGTCCTCACGAACCCCAAAGGCTCGAGGGTGTCGAAGTCAACCCGGCGCGTGTTCTCATACGAGCGCTGCCAAAGGATGAGAAAGCGCTCCAGCATGCCATGGCTAGAGAGAGAAGTGAGGGGGTGGGTACTTCTCCGCTCGAGGGGTGTACTGACCCGAAATAGGGTCAGAGTCATCAGAATTGTACTCTACGGTCATGGACCCTGCCCAGAATGAGAAGAAGAAGATGGATGATAAGAAGAATGAGAAGAGGAAGAGTGAGAGGGGTTACCACTATTACCGAACGAGCCCGAGCCTTGCTGAGACCAGTCGTGCGACTCAGAAGACTCAGAAGGAGAGGGAGTGGGGTCTGGTATCCCCTGTTGGATACGGAGGTCCCTCTAACGGCAGAGCTCAGCCTGACAGTGCTCGTGGTTCTGCTTGGAGCGGCGCTCCTGGAGGTAGTTCCTTGGTGGTTGATCTGGTGCGTCTGACATTGTTGCAATGCGGGTCGCTTTGTGGGTTGATGCGAGTCGCTTTGTTTGGTGATGCGAGTCACGTCAGGGTGAATCTGATGGCAGAGGCGACTCAACAGAGACGGAATGAAGCGGAACAATGGCGCGTCGGCTTTGGTGGTGAGTGGAGAAGAAGGTGTAGAGGCGATGAGAAGGGGGTTTCGGTAGGGAGAGATGGAGAGGAGGATGGAGAGGTGTTCGATGGAGGTGAAGGCCGATGGGATGGAAGGAGATGGGTTTAGGGTTTTGGTTGAGGGTCTTGGTTGAGGCTCGCACGGAGATGGTTCGAGTCGCAACGGGAAGAAGAGAAAATTCGGCTGAGGAGAGGAGGGGGGAAGCGAGTGGTGAATACAAGGTGAGACTCACGTCGTTTCGACGCACCCCTTTAATGCTGCGATGGTTCGCAATGATGCGAGTCGCATCATGAGGGACGCGAGTCGCGTCAGGTGATGCGGGTCGCATCAAGGGTGGAGCGGATCGCATCAAGTGTGAACTGGCAATTCTTTTTTGGTTTTTTTTTTCTTTTGAAAAGACAGAACAAATCAAAACGACAAGTAAACAAGAAAGAATGTCTAACTAATCTAACTAAAAGTAAACTGAAAGGGCTTGGGTTACCTCCCAAGAAGCGCTTGTTTTAGGTCTCAAGCTCGACCTCCTTTGTGCTAATCCTTTGGTGAGACGGGATCGGAGAGGTCCTGAACAAACCGCTCCTGATAGGCATTATCAGCCACATAGTGCTTGAGACGCTGACCGTTAACCTTGAAATTCCCACATGCATCATTCCCAATTTCAATCGCACCGAAATGGTGCACCTTTCGTACAACAAATGGACCCGACCATCTGGACTTCAATTTCTCAGGAAAGAGTCGCAACCTGGAATTGAACAAAAGGACCAGATCGCCTTCCTTGAAGTCGCGAGACATGATGCGCTTGTCATGAATTCGTTTGGTCTTGTCCTTGTAGATCCTCACATTCTCATATGAGTGTTGACGCATCTCCTCCAATTCGTGCAAGTCGAGGATACGCTTCTCTCCAGCTGCCAGCAAGTCCATGTTGATAGCTCGAGTGGCCCAGAACGCCTTGTGCTCGATCTCAACTGGCAGATGGCACGGCTTCCCATACACTAGCTTGAAAGGGCTCATCCCAATCGGCGTTTTGAATGCGGTACGGTAGGCCTAGAGTGCGTCACTCAACTTCAGAGACCAATCCTTCCTTGTTCTCGCCACGGTCTTCTCCAAGATAGACTTGATTTCCCTGTTGGAGATTTCAGCTTGGCCGTTCGACTGAGGATGGTAAGAGGTGGAGACCTTGTGCGTCACTCCATGTCGCAGCAGGAGATTGTTGAATTGACGGTTTATGAAATGCTTCCCTCCATCACTAATGACAGCCCTTGGCACTCCAAAGCGAGGAAAGATGACATCATTGAATAATCGCTTTACCGCGTCCGAGTCAGCTCTTCGACAAGCCACCGCCTCGACCCATTTTGACACGTAGTCAACCGCAACCAGGATGTACTCATTCCCACATGAAGCTGGAAACGGTCCCATGAAATCTATGCCCCACACGTCGAAGACCTCGACCTCGAGAATGGAGTTGAGAGGCATCTCGTTGCGATTGGTGATGTTCCCAATACGCTGACACTTGTCACACGACATCACCAAGGCTTTCGCATCTTTAAAGAGAGCTGGCCAGAAGAAACCACATTGCAAAACCTTGGCAGCTGTCTTGGAGAACGAGGCATGTCCTCCATAGGCGGACGAATGGCAGTGCTCAAGAATGGAGCGAGTCTCCTCATGTGGTACACAGCGTCGAAAGATGCTATCGATCCCTAACTTGAAAAGAAAGGGTTCGTCCCAGAAATAGAACCTTGCATCAGATTTTAGCTTCTTCCGTTGCTGGTAAGTCATGGTGTTTGGGAGAATCCCAGAGGCAAGGTAATTGGCAATGTCTGCATATCAAGGGTCTGAATACCTACCCATGCGGGTCGCAATGGCTCCCATGCGAGTCGCATCATGATGGAAGCGGGTCGCATCATGATGGATGCGGGTCGCAAGACACTCCATGCGAGTCGCATCAAGGTGATCCAGAGCTGAGGCTGAGAAGAGCTGCTCGTCAGGGAAGGAATTATCGATTGGCAAGTCGGCAGAGCTCTCGCCATCCAAGCGAAGTCTGGACAGATGGTCAGCTACGGTGTTCTCGACTCCCTTCTTGTCCCTGATCTCAAGATCGAATTCTTGAAAGAGAAGAATCCATCTTATTAGTCGAGGCTTCGCGTCCTGCTTTCTCAACAAGTACCTGAGTGCGGCATGGTCGGTATAGACGATGATCTTCGAGCCAACCAGATATGACTTGAACTTGTCAAGAGCAAACACAACGACAAGAAGTTCCTTCTCGGTAGTCGTGTAGTTCATCTGGGCAGGAACTAGCACCTTGCTAGCGTAGTAGATGGCACACGGCATCGTTCCCTTCCTCTGCCCAAGAACTGCTCCTACTGCGTAGTCGCTCGCATCGCACATGATCTCAAAGGGAAGAGACCAGTCAGGTGGTTGCAGGATAGGTGCTGAGATGAGAGCTTCCTTCAAGCTGCAAAAAGATTTGATGCATTCGTCGGTGAAGACAAAGTCAGACTCTTTGATGAGCAGATTGGTCAATGGTTTAGCAATCTTGGAGAAATCCTTGATAAACCGGCAGTAGAATCCAGCATGTCCAAGAAAGCTTCGAACTCCTTTGACGCTCGTCGGAATCTCTAGTTTCTCGATCACCTCAATCTTGGCCTTGTCGACTTCTATGCCCTTGGAGATCACGACATGTCCCAGGACGACTCCTGACTGGACCATGAAGTGGCATTTCTCCCAGTTCAGAATGAGATGGACTTCCTCACATCTCTGCAAGATCTTGCACAGGTTAGTCAGACAAGAGTCGAAACATGCACCATACACTGAGAAGTCATCCATGAAAATTTCAACCTCTTTCTCAATGAAATCTGAAAAGATGGCCATCATGGCTCTTTGAAAGGTTGCTGGTGCATTGCACAGACCAAATGGCATCCTACGGTACGCATACGTACCGTAAGGACAGGTAAAAGTGGTCATTTATTGGTCTTGTGGGTGAATCGGTATCTGGAAGAAACCGGAGTAACCATCCAGATAGCAAAAATAGGAGTGATCTGCAAGTTGTTCGAGGAGTTGGTCAACGAATGGCAAAGGGAAGTGGTCCTTGCGTGTGGCCGCATTCAACTTCCTGCAGTCGATGCATATGCGTTGCCCTGTCACCACACGGGTTTAGACCAGCTCGTTCTTCTCATTTCTTACCACCGTTGCCCCTCCTTTCTTTGTCACCATGTGGACTGGGCTCACCCACCTACTGTCAGAGATAGGGTATATAATACCGGCGTCCAGAAGCTTGAAAATCTCTTTCTTGACTACCTCCTTCAGGTTCGGGTTGAGCCGTCTCTGGTGTTCAACATATGGCTTGTGATCATCCTCCAAGAAGATTCGGTGTGAGCAGATGGACGGGCTGATCCCCTTCAAGTCGTTGATTGAATACCCAATCGCGCCTCGATGAAGCCTCAATTTCTCCAAAAGCTTGGCGGTTTGTTTGGGATTCAATTCTGCGTTCACGATAACTGGGAGAGATTGATCTGGACCAAGGTACTCGTACCTGAGGTTGGCTGGTAGAGGCTTGAGCTCAAGAGTGGGTTTCTCTGTCTGGTCCTTGACGCGGGTCGCATCATGTTCTAAGCGGGTCGCATCGGGTGGACTCAACTCGCATTCTGATCCTGCGTCTGCTCCATCCGACTCGTTTCCACCAGCTTCAAGGCCTTCAGACCATGGCATGCGACTTGCATGAGGTTGATGCGAGTCGCATCCAAGTTCTCCCAGGTCAGCTGCTTTCACATCTGCTCCACATGCTTCTGAATTCCTCGTCTCAACTTGCATTTCAGACAGAAATTTGAAGTGTTCGTTCATACTTTCATTGGTCCGCTCAAGAAGGTAGTCTTCTACCAAATCCGTTAGGCATTCTTCGAGCACATCTACTCAGAAACAAGATTCGGTTGAAGGATACTTCATGGCGCGGTCAATTTGAAAACTCACTTTCTCTCCTCCGAAGTTCATGGTCAGCGTTCCTTGAGATACGTCAATGATTGCGCCTGCTGTTATGAGGAAAGATCGTCCCAAGATGATGGGGACTTCCTTATCCTCTTCCATCTCCATGACTACAAAGTCGACAGGCACAAAGTACTTACCGACTTGAACTGGTACGTCTTCCACAATGCCAAGTGGTAATCGTACCAAGGAGTCCGCCAGCTGCAACGACATTCGCATAGGCCTAAGGTCACCTACCCCCATTCGATCGTAGATCGTGTGTGGCATGAGACTCACGCTTGCTCCCAAGTCGCACAGAGCTCTTCTGATTGTCGCCTTTCCTATGATGCAAGGAATATAGAACTTACCTGGGTCGTCCAATTTGGGAGGTAGGTCGCTCTTCAGAATGGCACTGCATTGTTCTGTCAACTTCACCGTTTCATTCCCCCCCAAGCTTCGCTTGTTGGATAGGATATCCTTCAGGAACTTGGCATAGGAGGGCATTTGAGTCAAGGCATCGGTGAACGGGATTGTGATATGCAGGCCTTTGATCACCTCAGTGAATTTCGCAAATTGTGCGTTCAACTTGTTCTCAGCTAATCGTCGGGGAAAGGGCACAGGTGGTCTGTAAGGTGCAGGTTTCTCAACCCCTTTCCCTTTCTCTTTGTCAGACCCTTTTGATGCGGGTCGCGTGGTACCATTGCGAGTCACGTCCATAGGTTCTTCAGGTGGTGTTGCTGGTTGCATTGGCTCGATGCGACCAAGATTCACAGGTTCCTCCGAGGTTGACGCGGGTCGCATGGTGGTGCTGCGAGTCGCATCAGTTGGGATCTGATCAGTTGGGAAGGCTGGTTCATCATACTGGGTCCCACTCCTCAGTGTGATCGCCTTAGCTTCTCCTCTGGGGTTTGGTTCTGGCTGCGCGGGTAGCTTTCTAGGTTGAGGTTGGCTAGAAGTGACGATATGACTCAGTTGCTCCAACAATTTGCTTTGGGCGGCCATTTGAGTTGCCATCGATTGCATTTGCTCCCACATCATTTGGTTCATCTTCCCTAGCTCGTGTGTGAAGTTGTTCGTATAGGGAGGTACGAACGGCTTGGAAGGACCAGCTTGGTTCGCTCGGTTATTCTGATTGGGAAACGAAGCGTTCTGGTAGAAGCCCCTGTTGTTGTTGTTGTTGGAAGAAGAGGGATTGTTCCAGTTGTTGTTGTTGGAGGAAGAATTATTGTTGAAAGGTGATCTGGGAGCGTTGTTGAATAGCGCCTGGTTGTTCTGATTCCACCTCCAATTCTGTTGCTCAACCGGATCTTTGGAGTACGATCGGTTGAAAGGAGGTTTCGGAAAGAAAGAAGGCTTGTTGTTGAGCGAGTTTACCTATTAGAGCTCCTCTTCAGCCTGCACCATTGGACATTGCTCGTAGCTGTGCCTGTCGTCTCCGCACATGACACAGACCTGTGATTGTTGCTCGACCGCCTTCACACTCAGCTTGTCCATTGCCCTCTGCATGGCGTCCATCTTAGCAGCTAGAGCGGTCATCTGATCCACCTCGAATTTCCCTCCAGCTCTAGGTCGGGTGTTGTCGCGGCCAAACCACTGTTGGTTCTGCGCCATGTTGTCGATCAGATTCATGGCCTCCAGTGGTTCTCTCGACATTAGCGCTCCGCCCGCAACAGCATCAATGGTAGTACGAGTGGTATCAGATAAACCATCGTAAAAAGTTTGGATCAACAACCAGTATGGTAAACCGTGGTGTGGGCAAGAATATTGCAACTCCCTAAACCTTTCCCAAGACTCGTTTAATGGTTCATCAGACAATTGCCTAAAGCTGGTCAGTTCATTTCTTACCTTGGCAGTTCTTTTGTAAGGGAAAAACCTAGTCAAAAACAACTTAGATAACTCCCTCCAATTGGTAACGGAATCCCTAGGTAATGACCCTAACCACTTTTTAGCTTTGTCCCTGAGAGTAAAGAGAAATAAGGCGAGTTTCATGTAGTCAGCGGTTGCCCCATTGGTCTTGATGGTGTTGATGCACTCGAGGAAAGTCTGGAGATGAGCGTGAGGGTCTTCGTGATCCATGCCATGAAATGTGTTCTGTTGCACCATGTTGACAATCCTGGATTGAAGTTCGGTTGTTTTCCAGGGATTTGTGGTAGCCGGATCGCTCCTCTGACATCTCCCGCCCTTGGCACGTTGAACTCTCGAAGCGTCCTTGGCATGAAGATGTCCATCTCATCGTCAGACTGATCTGTTAGATCTTCCCTATCTTTGGCCTCCCTATCCTCTCTGCTTGTGTGTTCTGACATTGCTCCCTCCACGTGAGTCGCTTCCGGCTCAATGCGGGTCGCTTCAGGTTGAACGCGAGTCGCTTCAGGCGAGATGCGGGTCACGTCAGAGGAAGGCTGAGCAGTTGGCTGTGCAGAAACAGTATCCTCTAGAGGAGTCTCGTCAAAGAGTGGACCTTTGCTCCTCAGCTAATACTTCAGTTTATTTTTCCCTGTAAGAGGTGGTACGAAAGCCAGCTTTTAGTGATTTTGATAAGAAATGAAATAAAAAGAAAAGATACAAGTTAAAATCTAGATTAACTAAGATAAGCAAAAATTCAGAAAATGAATGTCATCCCCGACAACGGCGCCAAAAACTTGTTCAACCCGAAAGGTATACACAGAGTTTCAGTACAATGATTAATTGTACCTTTTAAAACCTTAAGTTACTCTTGATTAAGACTGCAAGTGCACAACCCTGTTCGTATAGTAAAATCAGGTATCGATCCACAGGGATGGTTCTTTTCTAAACTCTTACTCGACTTAGTTAGGTACTAGAAGTGTAAAAGGTTGGGTTCGGTTTGTTTATATTTCCTAATTTCAAGTGACGATTCAATTAACAGTAAATGAAAGCAATTAAAGGTTTTGATTTTGAACAATGATAAAAGGCGTTCCCAGGGTTTCAGGTTTCATCCCAAACTTTGCCTTCTCTGGACCTGTCATGCGACTCGCATCATCTCTGTGCGACCCGTATGACGCGACTCGCATCATCTCTGATGCGGGTCGCTTGGCCCTCGAGCTGAGCTAACATGTGTTCGTATCTAAGTTGATTTCTTGTGCGAGGCTTCAACCTGTAACTCTCACCTACTGGTATCTAACCTAAATTGATTGTCTGGTTTGCTAGAGGTATCCACAACCTTTCGATAATGGAAAGTTCACCTCTCGATTACTATTGATCTTAGATCTACCTCAAATACTCAATCACAATTGCAAGAAACATCAAGGTCAAAGTACTAGAAGAGATGCTATAGACATCTAACAGTAGACAATCAAGAATCAATCAAGCAATCAAATGAATACTCAAACAAAGAATCACACAAGTTTAAAACTTAGATCAAAACAACATGCAATTCAAAGACAAAGTTTAGAGACTACATCCTAACCTAGGAACTAAAGATCTACTCAAACATGATAAAAGAAAGCATAAAAGAGGGACAGAATAGGCAGATCATGATGAAACTCGAAGATCCAAGGTGGATTGGGGAGGATCTTGCAATCTTCTCTTGTTCTCCAAGCGATCCTCTTCTTCTTCAAGCAATCTCCAATCTCTCTCTTCTCTCTTGATCTTTGCTCTCTAAGTGATCTGGAATGTGAGGGGGAAAAAACTCTCTAAATTCTGGCACAGGACCCGCTTTCATAGACAACGGGACTGACTTGGGGCTTATCGGGTTCAATTTGAATTGGGCGGCAACTTGTGACGCGACTCGCTTCAGGTGGATGCGACTCGCATCATCTGGTCTTCAAGTGAGGAGTGAGGGTCGCATCGCAGGTCGCTTTGGGCTTTGATGCGACCCGCATCATAGGTGATGCGACTCGCATCAGATCTTCCTGAAGTCTACCATTTGCCTGATTTTGCCCAATTTCGCCTGATTCCTGCAAAGTAAGAACCAAAACATAGGAGTACCACATTCTATGGATATTCAATATAAAAGGCACTATCTGTTGGTTCAAAACATAGATTTTTGTATGGAAACAAGTCGAAATAATAGGTCTAATAAGGTGATATCACTTGTACTTGTAGAATGGGCAGATATCTAGACCGTCCATCTAATCCACCGGATATGATGTTTTATATTATTAAAATAAAAAAATCCTGCTCGAGGCTATTATACAAGCTGACTAGGCCTGCTAATGGGATCAATCAGTCCAAAATTCGGACCCGAAACCCCAAACGTCCAAGGAGTGCTTCGGCTTTCCCGATACATACACGCTCTTCTCCATCCTCTTCCCCATTTCTTTTTCTTTTTTTTGTGGGAGGTGCTAGATTGCGAAAAGGAGCACCATGAGGCTCGATGCTAGAGTTAGGAGCACGGCGGCTTTCTTTTTATTTCTTGCGTTAGAAAGGGGTTATCGGAATCGGAATCAGTATCCTCTCTATTACCCTAACTTGTACTTGTAGAATGGGCAAATATCTGGACCATCCATCTAATCCACCGGATATTATGTTTTATATTATTAAAATAAAAAAATGCTGCCCGAGGCTAATATACAAGCTAACTAGGCCTGCTAATGGGCTCAATTCAGTCCAAACCCGAAACCCAAAACCCCAAACGTCCAAGGAGTGCTTCGGCTTGCCCGATACATTCACGCTCTTCTCCTTCCTCTTCCCCATTTCGTTTTCTTTTTTTTGTGGGAGGTGCTAGAGTTGAGAGAAGGAGCACGATCAGGCTCGATGCTACAGTTAGGAGCACGGTGGCTTTCTTTTTCTTTTTTGCGTTAGGAAGGGTTTATCGGAATCGGAATCCGTATCCTCTCTATTACCTTAACTTGTACTTGTAGAATGGGCAGATATCTGGACCGTCCATCTAATCCACCGGATATGATGTTTTATATTATTAAAGTAAAAAAATGCTGCCCGAGGCTATTATACAAGCTGACTAGGCCTGCTAATGGGCTCAATTCAGTCCAAAATTCAGACCCGAAACCCGAAACCCCAAACGTCCAAGGAGTGCTTTCGCTTGCCCGATACATTCACGCTCTTCTCCTTCCTCTTCCCCATTTCTTTTTCTTTTTTTTGTGGGAGGTGCTAGAGTCACGAAAAGGAGCACGATCAGGCTCGATGCTAGAGTTAGGAGCACGGCGGCTTTCTTTTTCTTTCTTGCGTTAGGAAGGGGTTATCGGAATCGGAATCTGTATCCTCTCTATTACCCTAATTTGTACTTGTAGAATGGGCAGATATCTGGACCGTCCATCTAATCCAACGAATATGATGTTTTATATTATTAAAATAAAAAAATGCTGTCCGAGGCTATTATACAAGCTGACTAGGCCTGCTAATGGGATCAATCAGTCCAAAATTCAGACCCGAAACCCCAAACCCCAAACGTCCAAGGAGTGCTTCGGCTTTCCCGATACATTCACGCTCTTCTCCATCCTCTTCCCCATTTCTTTTTCTTTTTTTTGTGGGAGGTGCTAGATTGCGAAAAGGAGCACCATGAGGCTCGATGCTAGAGTTAGGAGCACGGCGGCTTTCTTTTTATTTCTTGCGTTAGAAAGGGGTTATCGGAATCGGAATCAGTATCCTCTCTATTACCCTAACTTGTACTTGTAGAATGGGCAAATATCTGGACCATCCATCTAATCCACCGGATATTATGTTTTATATTATTAAAATAAAAAAATGCTGCCCGAGGCTAATATACAAGCTGACTAGGCCTGCTAATGGGCTCAATTCAGTCCAAACCCGAAACCCCAAACCCCAAACGTCCAAGGAGTGCTTCGGCTTGCCCGATACATTCACGCTCTTCTCCTTCCTCTTCCCCATTTCGTTTTCTTTTTTTTGTGGGAGGTGCTAGAGTTGAGAGAAGGAGCACGATCAGGCTCGATGCTACAGTTAGGAGCACGGTGGCTTTCTTTTTCTTTTTTGCGTTAGGAAGGGTTTATCGGAATCGGAATCCGTATCCTCTCTATTACCTTAACTTGTACTTGTAGAATGGGCAGATATCTGGACCGTCCATCTAATCCACCGGATATGATGTTTTATATTATTAAAGTAAAAAAATGCTGCCCGAGGCTATTATACAAGCTGACTAGGCCTGCTAATGGGCTCAATTCAGTCCAAAATTCAGACCCGAAACCCCAAACGTCCAAGGAGTGCTTTCGCTTGCCCGATACATTCACGCTCTTCTCCTTCCTCTTCCCCATTTCTTTTTCTTTTTTTTGTGGGAGGTGCTAGAGTTGCGAAAAGGAGCACGATCAGGCTCGATGCTAGAGTTAGGAGCACGGCGGCTTTCTTTTTCTTTCTTGCGTTAGGAAGGGGTTATCGGAATCGGAATCTGTATCCTCTCTATTACCCTAATTTGTACTTGTAGAATGGGCAGATATCTGGACCGTCCATCTAATCCAACGAATATGATGTTTTATATTATTAAAATAAAAAAATGCTGTCTGAGGCTATTATACAAGCTAACTAGGCCTGCTAATGGGCTCAATTCAGCCCAAAATACGGACCCGAAACCCCAAACCCCAAACACCAAATGCAAAACGTCCAAGGAGTGCTTTGGCTTGCCCGATACATTCACGCTCTTCTCCTTCCTCTTCCCCATTTCTTTTTCTTTTTTTTGTGGGAGGTGCTAGAGTTGTGAAAAGGAGCACGTTCAGGCTCGATGCTAGAGTTAGGAGCACGGCGACTTTCTTTTTCTTTCCTGCGTTAGGAAGGGGTTATCGGAATCGGAATCAGTATCATCTCTATTACCCTAACTTGTACTTGTAGAATGGGCAGATATCTGGACCGTCCATCTAATCCACCGGATATTATGTTTTATATTATTAAAATAAAAAATGATGCCCGAGGCTATTATACAAGCTGACTAGGCCTGCTAATGGGCTCAATTCAGTACAAACCCCAAACCCCAAACCCCAAACCCCAAACGTGCAAGGAGTGCTCCGGCTTGCCCGATACATTCACGCTCTTCTCCTTCCTCTTGCCCATTTATTTTTCTTTTTTTTTGTGGGAGGTGCTATAGTTGGGAGAAAGAGCTCGATCAGGCTCGATGCTAGAGTTAGGAGCACGGCGGCTTTCTTTTTCTTTCTTGCGTTAGGAAGGGGTTATCGGAATCGGAATCTGTATCCTCTCTATTACCCTAACTTGTACTAGTAGAATGGGCAGATATCTGGACCGTCCATCTAATCCACCGGATATTATGTTTTATATTTTTAAAATATAAAAATGCCGCCCGAGGCTATTATACATGCTGACTAGGCCTGTTAATGGGTTCAATTCAGTCCAAACTCGAAAACCGAAACCCCAAACCCCAAACTCCAAACCCCAAACTCCAAACCCGAAATGTCCAAGGAGTGCTTTGGCTTGCCCGATACATTCACGCTCTTCTCCTTCCTCTTCCCCATTTCTTTTTCTTTTTTTGTGGGAGGTGCTAGAGTTGCAAAAAGGAGCACGATCAGGCTCGATACTAACTTGTACTAGTAGAATGGACAGATATCTGGACTGTCCATCTAATCCACCGGATATTATGTTTTATATTATTAAAATATAAAAATGCCGCCCGAGGCTATTATACATGCTGACTAGGCCTTTTAATGGGTTCAATTCAGTCCAAACTCGAAAACCGAAACCCCAAACCCCAAACGTCCAAGGAGTGCTTTGGCTTGCCCGATACATTCACGCTCTTCTCCTTCCTCTTCCCCATTTCTTTTTCTTTTTTTGTGGGAGGTGCTAGAGTTGCGAAAAGGAGCACGATCAGGCTCGATGCTAGAGTTAGGAGCACGGTGACTTTCTTTTTCTTTCTTGCGTTAGGAAGGGGTTATCGGAATCGGAATCCGTATCTTCTCTATTACCCTAACTTGTACTTGTAGAATGGGCAGATATCTCGACCGTCGATCTAATCAACCGTATATGATGTTTTATATTATTAAAATAAAAAAATGCTGTCCGAGGCTATTATACAAGCTAACTAGGCCTGCTAATGGGCTCAATTCAGTCCAAAATTCAGACCCCAAACCCCAAACCCCAAACCATAAACCATGCGGCTCTGAAGCTCCTCTCTGAAGAACTTTAGCTCCTTCCGGTTGACAACCCTTGTATTTCCTAATATTTCACAATGAACTAACTGGTAATGAACTCATTCAACTTGAGTACAACTAAGAACAAAGTCAAAGATTCACAGACAATAATTATGTTATGTTACACTGATTGTAACATTTTGATTTGCTTCTTTGTCGTTCAGAATATATATATAATCAATACTTAGTTGGACGTGAGAGAGAGAGAGCGCGTACGAACCGAACCAGCGACGATCAGGCTCGATGTGAGTGTTAGGCAGGTCCTTGGACTGGAGATCATGCCATAGAATATGCCCCTTACTATTCCTCTTGGGCCTCTGATTAGTCATCTTGAGGCACCGCACGGTGGCGGCGGAGCGCATGTTCTTGTCGCCTTTCCCCTTCCCCTTCCCATTGCTGCAGTTCACGTCCAAGGAGTGCTTCGGCTTGCCCTATACATTCACCCTCTTCTCCTTCTGCTTCCCCATTTCTTTTTCTTTTTTTTGTGGGAGGTGCTAGAGTTGAGAGCAGGAGCACGATCAGGCTCGATGCTAGAGTTAGGAGCACGGCGGCTTTCTTTTGCTTTCTTGTGTTAGGAAGGGATTATCAGAATCGGAATATGTATCCTCTCTATTACCCTAACTTGTACTTGTAGAATGGGCAGATATCTGGACCGTCCATCTAATCCACCGGAGATGATGTTTTATATTATTAAAATAAAAAAATGCTGCCCGAGGCTATTATACAAGCTGACTAGGCCTGCTAAGGGCCTCAATTCAGTCCAAAATTCAGACCCCAAAACCAAAACCCCAAACCCCAAACCCCAAACCGGATATGATGTTTTATATTATTAAAATAAAAAAATGCTGTCCGAGGCTATTATACAAGCTAACTAGGCCTGCTAATGGGCTCAATTCAATCCAAAATTCAGACCCCAAACCCCAAACCATAAACCATGCGGCTCTGAAGCTCCTCTCTGAAGAACTCTAGCTCCTTCTGGTTGACAACCCTTGTATTTCCTAATATTTCACAATGAACTAACTAGTAACGAACTCATTCAACTTGAGTACAACTGAAAACAAAGTCAAAGATTCACAGATAATAATTATGTTATGTTACACTGATTGTAACATTTTGATTTGCTTCTTTGTCATTCAGAATATATATATAATCAATATTTAGTTGGACTGGAGAGAGAGAGAGAGAGAGAGAGAGCGCGTACGAACCAAACCAGTGACGATCAGGCTCGATGTCTGTGTAGCCTCAGATACAGGCATTCTTGGGGTGTTTGTGTAGCCTGAGAAGGCGTATGTGTGTGCTCTGCCATGGCCCGGGGGTGCTGCAAGAGCGATCCTACTTCAGCCTGTGTGGTGTAGAAGCAGGATTAAATGTCGGGGTGTGTTGAACCACGCTTGTACCTTGTATATTTGAGGCTGTAGGTCTGGTATTCCGTAACGTCTTGTCTTGATCTTGAAATTTATCCAATCATTGTTTTGTCTGCTTCTGTGTTGGGGGTTGTTGGTGGCTGTTCGTGGCTGTTGGCTCTTTTTTATAACCGTTCGAATGACCCGGGCAGGTGTGACCCGAATTCCTTTCTTTGTTATTTACCATCATCGGTATCATTTAGGCATTGTTTGTAACTATTGTTGATCTATTTTGTGAATGTTTGATTTTACTTGGTTTGTGTAGGGATTCCTTTCACTAGACATGATCCATTGCCGTTGGTTTCGTTCCCACTGCGGGGTAGATTTCCTGGAGATCCTATGCTCCTAGAGGGATCAGGTATGGTTTTTGTTAACCTTATTCCCTTTTATAGCTTACGTGACTTGTTTCTCTGACCCTTTTTTATGTGTGTAGGATCAGGTCCGCTCAGAGTAGGATCATCTACTGTAGGGAGGGGAGAGGTCACAGGGCATGTTCAGGAGACTTTTGTAGCCGTTGCTCCATATGTGGCTATTGTCCCTGACACTGTCTAGGCTCAGACATTTGTATCTAGGACGTGCTTTTACCACATTGTAGGGTGTATGCCATCGAGCTCACCCTTTGTATGTTACTTTTGCATGACTGTGATGTGGATATTCATGCGTATTGATTTGTGGTTCATGTTTACACTTTTGGTTTGAGCCTTCTGAGTTTCCTTCCATCAGGTTCTAAGCGATAGAATAATTCTCTGGCTGACTCAAATATTTGTGTTGTAGGCTTATTATCCTTTGGTTTTAGGTTTGAGGAATCTGTCATCATATGTCACTAGAAACCCGCCTGTGGGCCATAGGGTTTTAATGTTATCTAGCATCGTATTCTCGGCAGTGACCAGCTTGTAATGCGTCAACAGTCTTGCAGATGAAAACGGGGATCGAGTACCCCACTTGGGAGAGGAGAGCTCGCCTTCAGACTCAATTACGTGCTGAGTCTAGCATCACGCACTCAGTACAGATCCGCCTGTGGGCTGTCACAGGATCTTACAAAGAATGTGGAACGTCTTCCTGCCCTGAGCATATGGAATTCGTCTTCATATCCCATTAGGAACAAGCTTGTGAGTTGTACGGTCCCTGATGTTATCTGGCATCGCATTCTCGGTGCCGACCTGCTTTAATGCTTTATGGTCTCACCGATGAAAAATGGAGATCGAACACCCCACTTGGGAGAGGAGAGCTCGCCTTCATATTCAGTTACGTGCTGAGTCTGGCATCACGCACTTGGTACAGATCTGCCTGTGGGCTGTCACGGGATCTTATAAAGAATGTGGAACGTCTTCCGTCCTTGAGCGTGTGGAATTCGTCTTCAGATCTCATTAGGAACAAGCTTGTGAGCTGTACATGTTAGTTTGTAATAATCTAGAAGTCAATAATACGATAATTTATCATAAAGCTTTGTTCATGAATTGGATGATTAATATCATTTTGTTGCCTTGAGTATTATTGCATTTATGGATCATTTCGAGTTCATGACTGAAATTGTGAAACTCCATAATATAGATGATATATACTCTTAAAAGGTCACTAACCAAGGTAATTAGCAGGAACACTAATTACCGCGAAAAGGTTAGTATGTGGATTAAAAGATGGTTAAGTTTTACAAACCACCTGACACGAGATGTCATTTTAATCACATAGATACATGTTCTATGAACATGGAATTTGACAGACCCCGAATGAGACATTAAATAGAATTGTGTTCGTGTCATTAATGTTTCTCATTCAGTGTCACGTTCTAAAGTATGAGGTATTTATCGTTCCCACTAAGAAATATGTATGTGTGATTGCTATCTAACGCTGTCTGTAAAAAGCAGTCATAACGGTAGCATTTCGATATGTATAGCTTAGCTGAGGAAGTGATAGTCTGCCAAGAATACTATTTGTCCCTCGTATCTCTATACGAGCTATAGCATCACTGGGCCCCTTGGTAGAGTTAGATTATCTGCATGCGGTATAATTACAAGAGTAATTATATTTGATAATCTACTCAAGATCAAGAAAAAGATACAGTTACCAAGGATGACACACATCTACCTTGAAACTAATCTGATAGCTATGAGACAGAAGAACTGACACAAATAAATTGTTTACTGGATCGTGATATTGTACAGTACAGCATCATCTGTGTAATTGGATGGTCATGATGTGTTGCCAGATGCCGCTCATGATTACAGAAGTTAAAACAGTTTTAACTCTGTTTACCAACATAACACAGATCCTATTGGGTCACACCATATAGGAGTTAATCGGAGAATCTTATTGTGATTGATTATAAATTGGTTATGATCAATATTAAGATGGTTATAATTAATTATACGTGTTATAATTAAATTATATTTGTCATGTTAAAAATGACAAAGCAAAAACTAATGATTATAATTAGTTATACTTGGTATAATTAATTAAATTAATTGTACGTCATTTAGAATGACAAACAGAAACACAGGTTTGTTTATAAACATGTTTGACATGTTGTATAAAAATTACCAAACGAAAACCGTAAACGAATATAATTGTACATGACAATTATACATATTTGATTTGGATATTTACTATTCATAGTGGGTTTGGGTTAATGGGTTTAGAATCCATTAAACTAATCTAACCAATATGAAGTTGCAAAATCAAATTTGCATGCCACATCCAAAATGGCAAAAATGTAATTTTGTCAAGTACGGGGGTATTTCGGTCTTTTGACGAACCTCCTCATTTGCCTATAAATAGAGGGGCATAGGTGAAAGAGAAAAACCACTAATTCACGTGTTAATCTGATTACTTCGTTAATTGGATTTCTCTCTTTCTCTATTTACGGTTTTTCGATTGGTGAATAGTGTTTTACCGAATTTTCGCGGTATTTCAGATTTGGTTTAATTAGCAAATCTGATTGAAACGAATTTTTCGGTGAATAGTGTTTTACCGAATTTTCGCGGTATTTCAGATTTGGTTTAATTAGCAAATCTGATTGAAACGAATTTTTCGGTGAATAGTGTTTTTGCAGAATACCGCGGTTTATAGTATTTCTGGCAAAAGAAATAAACCGCTCTCTGGTTAGTCCTGGTGGATAACTAATAGAGGTATCACACGTGTGATACTCCGAGTCGATTCCTTCCCTGGTGTAGCTCTTCTCGCTTATCTGCATTCCAACTGTGATTTGGAAATAAGGTATAAATTGTTATATTAATCTATTTAATTGGTAAGTAGATTAAAGTTTTAGAAATCAATTATGGAGTAGATCTGTAAAATAATTAAATGAGGTTTTGATGCCGAAGGAATACTGAAGGTGGACCGCCTTGGAAAGTTTCCTGACATACCTCATTTAATCTGTAGCTTAAGTTAGATGTAAAAATTTTGATTTACTCTTTCCGCACCTTAAGCAAATAAATGGGTTTGAACCGTCAAAACCCCAACATACTTAATCAATGGGTTTGAACCGTCAAAACCCAACAGTACAGTCCCTGATGTTATCTGGCATCGCATTCTCGGTGCTGACCTGCTTTTAATGCTTTATGGCCTCACGGATGAAAGCAGAGACCGAGTACCCCATTTGGGAGAGGAGAACTCGCTTTCAGACTCAGTTATGTGTTGAGTCTGGCATCACATACTTGGTACAGATCTGCCTGTGGGCTGTCACGGGATCTTACGAAGAATGTGGAACGTCTTCCGGCTCTGAGCGTGTGGAATTCATCTTCAGATCCCATTAGGAACAAGCTTGTGAGCTGTACAGTCCTGATGTTACCGGGCATCGCATTCTCGGTGCCGACCTGCTTTAATGCTTTATGGTCTCACGGATGAAAGCGGGGATCGAGTGCTCCACTTGGGAGAGGAGAGCTCGCCTTCAGACTCAGTTACGTGTTGAGTCTGGCATCACGCACTTGGTACAGATCCGCCTGTGGGCTGTCACGGGATCTTACGAAGAATGTGGAACGTCTTCCGGCCCTGAGCGTGTGGAATTCGTCTTCAGATCCCATTAGGAACAAGCTGTACAGTCCCGATGTTACCTGGCATCGCATTCTCGGTGCCGACCTGCTTTAATATTTTATGGTCTCACGGATGAAAGCGGGGATCGAGTACTCCACTTAGGAGAGGAGATCTCGCCTTCAGACTCAGTTACGTGCTGAGTCTGGCACCACGCACTTGGTACAGATCCTCCTGTGGGCTGTCACGGGATCTTACGAAGAATGTGGAACGTCTTCCGGCCCTGAGCGTGTGGAATTCGTCTTCAGTTCCCATTAGGAACAAGCTTGTGAGCTGTACAGTCCCGATGTTACCTGGCATCGCATTCTCGGTGCCGACCTGCTTTTAATGCTTTATGGCCTCACGGATGAAAGCGGAGATAACCTGTGTTTGTAAGGGAGTGTCCCACGAATAGTTTGAATCTGCGAGGGAGTCCTCGGAGATTGTGTGAGTTCGTGAGGGATCACCTCGGGGATTGTCTGTGTTCACGAGGGATCACCTCGAAGATTGTCTGTGCTCACGAGGGATCGCCTCGGGGATGGTGTGAGCCTGTGGACGTCCTGAAAATTGTCTGCATCAGCGGGGGAGCACCCCGGAGATTGTCTGTGTCTGCAAGGGAACACCTTGGAGATTGCCTATGTCTGCGAGGGATCACCTCAGAGATTGCGAGCTTGTGGGCGTCCTGGAGGTTGTCTGGGTTCGCGAGGGATCACCTCGAAGGTTGTCTGGGTTCGCGAGGGATCACTTCGAAGGTTGTCTGTGTTCGCGAGGGATCACCTCGGAGATTGTCTGTGTCTGTGAGGGATCGCCTCGGAGATAGTGTGAGCCTGTGGGCGACCTGGGAATTGTATTTATTCGCGGGGGAACAATCCGGAGATTGTCTGCGCTCGCGAGGGATCGCCTCGGAGTTAATGTAAGCCTACAAGGGCGTCTTGAAAATTGTTTGTATCAGCGGGGGAGCACCCCGGAGATTGTCTGTGTCTGCAAGGGAGCGCCTTGGAGATAATGTGAGCCTGTGGGCGTTTTAAAGGTAGTGTAAACCTCTAGGGGAGCACCCTGAGGTTGTCTGTGTCTTGTGGCATATTCACGCATTTGGTGGGATTGACACGCCTTTAGTGGGATTGATTTCTAGGCCTCCTATGGGCTCTGTAGTATGGACACAATCTCGATGGGATTGGTCACGAGCCTCTTACGGGCGTTTGTGATATGAACACAGTCTGAGGGAGACTGGTCGCGAGCCTCTTACGGGCGTTTGTGATGTAGTACGGCTGTAACCTGGGCAGGACTTTGTAGAGTCATAGCCTCAGTGGGATTTTGTGGGAATTTTGTGGTATGGATGTGGCCTTAGTGGGGCTTTATAGAGCTGTAGCCTCGGTATGATTCGAGGCTTTGTTTTGGAGGGGTAGGTCCTCTTTTGGTTGTTGACTGGTGGGGTGTGATAATTGTTTTAAAACCCGCGTGGCCTTAGGCACAATATCAAAGACTCATTTTGTCCAGCACAAATATGTCAAGCTTGCTCGTCTTTTAAATGACTGGCTAGACGAGCATACCAGTGACAATTGTTTGAGGGCACAATCTTGACAAATCCCATTTTGTGCGTGAGGCTTTATTCATGGACCTCACATCTCTCCACTCTTATGTTAATGGTGGGACTTTAGTGTATGTATGTATATGTGGGGTGAAATCTTACTTCACTCCTCTCGTGCCCTCTCAAGCAACCTATGCGGTGCGAATCATTGGGCGTAGATAATTGTTTTGGTGCACACGTGGCCCAGGCACAATATCAAGGCCTTATTTTGTTCAGCACAAAGATATAAAGCTTGCTCGTCATTTTAAAGACTGGTTGGACGAGCTTACCAGTGACAATTGTTTGATGGCACAATCTTGACAAAGCCCATGTATTAGTTGTTTGAAGGGCACAACTCAACAAAGCCAATTTTGTGCGTGAGGCTTTGTAGTGGGCCTCATATTTCTCCACTCTTATATTGTCGATGGAATTCTTGTAGTGTAGACATGATTTGCGGGTGGAATCTTACCTCACTCCTCTCATGCCCTCTTGAGCAACCTATGTGGTGCTAATCATTAGGTGGTGGCTTAGCGAAAAATGCGTTACCAAATTGATTTGTTTTGAAAATATGTTTTAAAGGGGTTTGGTGCCTTCAGATTTAAAATAGTCTTACGACCGTTTTCTCTATCTTTTGATTTTATTTGAGATGTCATCACTAGGCACCCCCATTTTTCGAAGGACAATGAAGAAACCTTGCCTCTGTATTCTTCAAAACCGGGAAGAGGCAAACCGGTGGTAGTTGTTTCGAATGGGCACAACACCAAAGCCCAACTTTGTTTAAAGCACAAAGTTTAAAACTTGTCTGTCTATTTTACGTACTGAACGGGCAGACACGCCAGTGTAGGTTGTTTAAAGGCACAACACAACAAAGCCGTGGTGTGGGTTGTTTAAGGGCACAACCAACAAAGCCCATTTTGTGTGGCGTGAAGCCTTTGTGGATTCTGTGTGTAGTTGGGGGACCTTGCCTTTCGCTCGAGACAATTTCACTCATTGGCGAGTCGGGGACCCTTGAGGTGTGTTATTGTAGGCATGTATTTGGCATTTTGTTTGTGTACTCTTCATGTATCATGGTTTTGTAGAGTATTTGAGGATTTTGTTCATGGATTTAAATTTTCGGATTATTTTATGTGGGGTTTTAGGTTTCGTTTTATGGAGTTTAGGGTGTGAAACATAAGGTGTTATATGAACGCACAAGCGAAGCATAACATAAGTTTCATGGATTTTATAACATCACGGACAAACGTCATTTGTGAAGAGGTACAAATATAATGTAACATGATGTAGAGTATGAGCACGTTTTGTTGTTCCTGATCACTTGGGAGCGGGCTCGTCTCTTTGACACTTTGTGGGCCTGTCATCTTGGCCCGACTCAGATGGTTCTGAGGATGATGGCAGTGTGATTGGCCTTGAAGGGCCAGGTTTGTCAGGCGCAGGTGCAGGTGGCAATGGCTCTGATCCATGCACGGCACTTTCGGCATCGTTGGGCGGAGGAGGCCCAGCACGTGTATCCTCCCATCCTTCAATTTCCATATCCACTATTCGGCAGACGGGTTCCACTGACAGCCATAGGTGGCGGGGGATGGTATTTGGGACTCCGCAGGCAATTAGCACCCGCAGGGTACTATAGTTGTTATTGGAGAAGTATGGGGCGATCGCTAGTGGGAATCCAAATCCGGCAATCAGCGTGTGGATGTCACTGGAATTCCATAGGTGTAACGGTACTTTGCGCAACCGTATGCGTGCGCGATATGAGATAGGCTGTGAATATCCTTCATGGGCGGATGACCACCCGGTAAGCAGGAGATCTAGAGGAGCCAATTGGGGAACCACTGATTCAATGGTGATGGCTCCCAGGGCGAAGGCTCTGATTTTTGTGGCCTCATCTGGGCATATCAATATGTAATCAGCATTGGGCTCGTCGACTTCTTGAACTATCAGGGTAGTGAAGTCAATGCTAAGCCGGTTGATAAGGTAATGGCTTATGCGGTGCTTAGTAAAGCTTGTAGTTCTTCCTCCCATTACGCGGATGAATATGGAGCGTCCCAGCCATAGGAGGTTAGGAGGCAGTACATCCCTGTTTGGGAAGACGACGTGTAAGCCATTGGGACCCGAGAGCGGGTCATATCCCAACTCTTCCGTTGATGTGAGCGGCATGGTTGCCCAGTCATCACAAATTAGTTGTAGCAGTTTCATTGTGGTAGTGCTTGAGTTAGGGGTATGCATTTCATTTGGGAGGGACTATATATATCATCTCCTTGGGCGTTATGATGCCCGTCATGGTGTTTATGTCTAACTGCCATCTCCATTTGATGGGCGTGATGGGCAGTTTCTTGTATGACCAGTCACGAGTCACTGAAGTACTCTTGGTGGTAAGTGTCATGGCTATCACCCTTTTGGTATGATTTTAAATAACGACCACTCATTGGCTTCGTGGGTGTGCCGTTCTCGTAATTTATCAACTTCTACTGGTGGTGTGGTAGCACTTGATCCATTTCATATGGGCCCCATGAATTAGTGACCATGAGCCTATTGATTTCTTTTACAACGCAGACAAGTTGTCCCTTTTTTATATTCAGGGAGTTGGGTGATTTCATGGGCTGAGCAATGGTCATCTCCCACGTTTATTTTGGCTTTCTGCCGGATGCGAGCTTCGTTCCATTTCTTCTTGGAAGCGCTTTCATGATCTTTGATGACCCAATTGGGTCTTACCATTTCATCTTTGGCTTTCTTGATCATTTCAATTTGGGCTTGTATTTGCTCCATTATGCATTTTTGGCATTTGTAGTGGTCAAACCTTGTATCATTGGCTTTGACTTCTTCTTCGCCAGGAGTAGCGCAAGGCGGGTGATATGTATCGCCGCCTTCAGCGCATTCAAACATGTCCTAGGAGTTTCCTTGCTCCCTGCATGCACTACAAGAGACATTGCTCCCAAACTCTTCTTCATATTGAGTTGAGCTGTCAATTTCAATTTGGACCATCTAGCAACTTTGACGTTCGGATTCATCTCCTTTATTGGAACTTCCTGAGTCTGTGCCAATGGTCAGTTATGGGGTGTTGTGCATCTGCCACTCCGTCAACTCCTTTTGGGGAGTTACTTATTGACGATTCGGGTTTGGCAAATCTTCCTTTGACCCTATGTATTTTCTTTCGTCCTCCTTTCTTAGGACATTTGCATGATGGACAGAGCTAGCCATGAAACTTTCATCACACCCGGGAGCTACATTTCTACTAAGTACACAGTGTGTGCACGAGCGTTTGAGGCATTGGTCACACTCGATCATGGCATCGGCGTCTTTTTCGATATTGCATTTCGTGCATTTGGTTTTATCAACAGTTTAAACCCGCTGTTATCATTTGATCGGGCGTCTTTAGAGTTGACAGACCCTGGAGACACCATGTAACATTCTCCTTCATTTTCTCCGGCAGAGCTTTCAGAGGTATCCCCCCACATCATGGGGGTTTTGGTGGATTTATGTCCCCGGGTGCTTGATATGCTTGGAGGTATTTTCCTTTGATTGGAGGCACGAATTTGGTGCCATTGCTATTCATGAGTTTGTGTGTGTCGTGCCCTAAGGCTCTTTCGACAATTATGGCCCTTTCCATTCGGCTATTATTTTGCCTTTATTGGACGATTCAGAGTGGCTTAGCATGAATATCATATCTCCTTTTTCAAATTGAGAGGGTGACCCGCGTCTTGGGGCCGGCTTTGTATTTCCCTTTGCTTTGTGATAGTCTTGGGGTATTTTCCCTTTTTCTAGACATGCCTTAACATTTTGCAGCAGCGTCATGTTATTGATTTTCTCTTGAAGGAGATCTTTGAATACCAAGGGATTTAGATCTTGATCCCATTTAATTTGAGGTGCTTTCATCAATTACCTCAGTTGTTTCTTGGTTTCTTTGGACAAATGAGTTTGCCAAATTTCTCCATACGGACTTTCTATTTCATTATTTTCAATCACCTCAATATGCGAGATGACGTTTACTTGTTCATGGCTTGCGGGGGTTTGCATAGCGCTTGGCGCCAGATGCATACGGCCTTCTTTGATCTTTTGTTCGACTAGGTCTTTGAAGACCCAGCAATCTTCTATAGTATGACCCACTATTCTATGGTAGGGGCAATACTTGAGGCGATTTACCATGCCCGTCTCTTCCGGACGTTTGCATACGGGCAGCTCAAGACCATCTTCTAGAGCCTGTTTGAATATTTTGAAGGTTTTCTCTCTTTTGAAAGAATACTTCCTATTTTTACGCTCATTAAGACTTTCTATGAAGCGGTTATTTTGGTTACTGCGAGCATTGAAAAAAGCCGGCCCATTGCCAGTCCTTTTATCTTCTTCACCAAAAGGTTTCAGGCCATCATCCCTAATGGCATATACGGTTTTGACTTCACTCCTTCTTGGGAAGTCATTTCTCTGCCCGTGATGATGACGCGATAGACTCATCCAATTTTGTGTATCCGATACGGGACACGGTGTCAATGAGCTCTTGGTAAGTGCCTATGTTGGCTATACTTAACCACTCCCTCATTTTACCAGAGAGGTTTCGGATTATGAGCTCCACAGCCTCCTTTTCGGGCATTGAGTGACTTGCTCTGACGCTCATATTACTCCATCTGGTGATGTATGACATAGCTGGCTCACCGAGCTTAGGTTTCATTCCTGCTAGGTCTGCCAACCTGATTTGGTTGGTTGTAGTGGCAAACCTATCTATGAAGAGGGACACCATGTGGTCCCATGAGCGTACGCTACCAGGTTCTAAAGAACAGTACCAGTCAAAGGCTGGTCCAGATAGACTTCTGGAAAATTGTCAACAGAGGAATGTTGGGTTCCTGGTCGAATCTCCACATTGAATCATGTAGTGGTTGATATGTTGTTTGGGGTTAAGGTCATTGGTACCATCACCCAAGAATTTAGTGAAGAGAGGGACAAAATACGTCGGTGGATACCTTGGTATGTCAAAAGCAAGGGGATATGGTTTCCCTACTTGGTATCGGGGCGTATCATTGGTGATCCCCATCATTCGCATTTGTTGACTTATCATCTCCTGGATTTCTTCCATGGTGATATCAGGAAGAGACGGTTGTCTCTGGTCTTCCCAATGAACTCTAGGCCCGGACTGGAAATTTACCCTTTCAACTTCTGGAGGGTCTGTTTGATTTACTAGTGAGTCATCGAGTTCGGGTTCAGCCGGACCTTTCCCGTAAAGGATAATTGCCATTTTCCTTTCTCTTTCTCGGGATTGGTGTAATTCGGCTCTCATAGTTTGTAACTCGGCTTGTAGTTGATTGAACATGGTTAGCTGCTCTAACGCTTGTGCTGCCATGTCAGTACCACGTTGACTTCCATGTAGTGAAGTTATCACAGCATTATTGAAACCTTGGATAGAGCCATCGAGGCGTCCTTCGGTTGACATGATAACAGGATCTCTGCTTTTACTCTGAATAGGAGGGTCATTTGAATCTTCCCTCTCAGTGCTTGGTCCATCACCAACTGCATATATGGCAGGGCTAGGATTTTGATCAGGAGACTTTACTTCTCCAGCAGGATCTTCTTGTATGGATATCATGTAGACAGTTGCTTCATTGTCTGATTCCGGGGGTGTTGTTATAACCCTGCGCTTCTTGTGGATGGCGCTTGGTGCGACAATCGTTAGACTTCTTTGAGTTAGGCACGGGTTAATCCGTGCCCCCAGTCGGTCATGTACGCTGGTTGATTTCATTTTCTGAAGGGTTTGACATGATCCCTCATTATTGGCATGTTGAGAGACGCTGGCCCGCATCTCTCTGCAATGTCTTAGTTTTAAAGAGGCACCATCGGGTGCCCCCATCTTTGAGGCTGGTGTGAAAGATGATGAGGCGCCTTCAAATGCCCCCAGCCCTTTGGCTGGGGAAGAAAGCCTCGTAAACACAGATGGTCGGGCACTTTTGAGTGCCCCCAGCTCATGGATTGGAGCATTGGGTTTGGGTATCCTTAGTATTTGTACTGGGTAGGTCAGCTTAGCCTTAGCATCAGCTGGTGTAGAAGTTTTCGGAGCAAGAGAAGTATAGTATCGACTTTTGCGCTGCTTCAGAGTGCGGAGTTGCCTATGAACCTTGTGTATGGCTGTTATGGTGGTATCTTTAACCGTTTTGGGGTTGGGATTTGAAATCATTCTCCTTGGCTTGTGTATGAAGGAGACTGTTTGAGGGATCTCCCCCGCTACACGTATGTGTGCAGTGGAAGAGTTCCTTTTCACAATTCTCAGAGGAGAAAAGAAATTATGGGTAGGGAGAGTCGGTTTAGCTACCAGTTCATTTTGGTAGGATTGAAGGGATCTCTTCTTGTTGACCGGGGTCATAGCATGGTTGACCCGGGTCGGTTTCTTTTGAGCGCGTCTTCTTGCGCGCCTGATTTTGGAAGGAAGGGCAAAGGTTTTGCCATCCATTCCTTTGGAGATGAGATGGTAGCATACCTCATTCTCTGCTTCATTTTCCTCCTCGGTTATAGACCCGAGGGTTTCTTGCTCAGCCTGCTCAGTCATGGGAGCGGGTGTGGAAAACTTGAGTATTTCAGAGGTGGGGACTGCAAAAGCCCCGAAGAACACCACCTTTTCATTGTCAGGAAAAGCGGTCAGCTGGTTGGTTGCTGCAGCACGGTAGTTCATTGACATCGACATCCTGCAAGCAAACAAACTTAAAATTTCATTAGTCAATTTTGTATTTTATGAGAACCAGTTTGGTATACATGAGTTTAGCCCGATTGTTCAATTCATAGGCGGCGATAACAAATATAAAAGGACAAGACTTTACCCAAGCGATCCGATGACTTGTTGTTTTGGGAGTTTTGAAAGTCATTGGTTGCTTGGGTATAGTTCCTTTATATTTGTATCGGATCCCGAACATGTGAGGAGAAGTATGTCCCACTGGACGTGCCAAAGCCTGTAGGGCGCAGAAAATTGCACGACGTCAGGTTAGCTAACGGTGCGGTTTC
The DNA here is from genome assembly GCA_033356055.1 of Carex pumila. Lineage (NCBI taxonomy): Eukaryota > Viridiplantae > Streptophyta > Magnoliopsida > Poales > Cyperaceae > Carex > Carex pumila. The sequence goes on along the minus strand of JARJHM010001303.1, from coordinate 8,205 downwards.
GTATTGTTAGGTGAGCGGAGATGCTCCCAACCGGGTTCGGTGCTCTGGTTCATGGGCAGATCACCGAACTCAGGGGAAGGCATCCGCTCGGGGATTTATTTCTGCTTTCCTGCTGGTTCACCCCTTGTGACGACCTACGTTCATGATCAGTTGTCGGAGGTTTTATTATTTGCGATTGTGAGGACGTTTAACTCCCGACGGGCGCAAGCCCCTGCTGTTAATTACATCAGAAAGACCTTTCGAGTCAGACTGAAGACCTCATGCATTCCAGGATGTGTGCCTATTTGGATTAAACCGGATAATGGGGCTAAAAAGGGCTCATGTATGGTCTGTTTTGGTCATGTGGTTGGTTCTCATTTGATTTATAGGTATGTTTTAGTTGATTGTCATGATATATGCATGAAGACATGGATTTCACATGTTTAAGATGTGAGAACATTCGTGAGAAATATCATTTATGTGTTTAATTTGAAAGGAATATTTAAATATCATTTTTATATTTTTATTTATAAAAATATGTCGAGAGAGGGGTATTTTGATCATTTTAGTTTGTGTCTGGGACCTGGATATGTTCAAATATTGTTTAGAATCATAGAGAATTGAATTTGGGTTCATTTGGGACTGATTTGAAATGATTTGGACTTAGTATGAAAAAGTTATGGCCAAAAAGGACTTGAAAGGACCTATTTGTAAACTTTTTATGTTTCAGGGACTTGTTTGTAAAATGTCCAGGAACCTGAGGCTGTGATTTGGACTTTTGACAGGGTCTGGATTGTATATTGGGCCTTTAAGGGCTTGTTTGAAAATGTTTTATACTGACAGGGGCCATTTTGTGAATTTACAGGGGTTTCTCTACATATTTTGAATAAACAGAGGGGTTTATATGCAAAAAGGGATGTTCTGGTCACATGTGGACTTTAAGATTGGTGCAGAATTTTAAGATTTGGGCTTTTGGGCTTTGCGATGTGCACAAGCCATTGGATTGAGATCATTGGGCTTTAAGATGTGTGCAGGCCATGATTTAATCGAAAGGCTTTGAGATTTGGGCTGTAGCATCAGGATTTGGGCTTTTGGGCCTTTAATGAGTGTACTGGATCATCAACCAATGTGCAGAGCATGGATGCCAGTCATTTGGGCTTTAAGATTTGCACTGAATCAATTAATTAGTTCAGCCGACTGACAAAGGGGTCCATATGTCGGGATCCGTTGGTTTTGATTTGAATACGGATCGTCCGATTAAGAGGGTTTGTCAATAATCGTGCAAACCCGATATGGATAGGGTTTTGATCTGACAAGAACGAGTCTGGCCATTTTCGACCATGGCAGTGCCCACCACCTATATGGTTGTGATTGCCATGATGTCAGGAGGCCATTGGTACCCTTGTCGGCTGCCGGCGGCCATCAGGGGCGGCGGTAGAGGCATGAGGAGGTCGGTACCAGTACCGATGAGGGTTTAAACCGGTTTTCTTCAATTTTGATGTGATTTTCTTCAATAGCTTGGTCGTTTGTGATCGCAGGAGTGCCTGAAAGCGTTTGGAAACATCAATTTCACATTTGGTTGAGTTTCAAGCATAGAACAGGCCTTTTGCTTTGATTTCAGTACCGATTGGGTACTATTGACTGGTACAGAGGCACTAGAACTGATTCAAGGGTTCAAATGCCTTTATTTGATCACTTTAAAGAGACTTAGGAATGTCAGAGGGTTCAATTTAGGTTGGACCAAGTTCTGACTATACATGGAATGAAAAGTTCATAATTCCAGAACTTTCTGATCTACTCTTTTATGAATTTGGTACACAAGGGATATATTTCTTTTCATGAGATCATGGAAGGAGACATCAAGGGTATCTGTGCCAATTTTTATCATTTTAGGCAATTTATTTGTATTTTTATAGATTTAATTCATGACAGGGGTATTGTTGTCCATGGCATGTATAATTATTGTATTTGATTTTTGATTTAATTTTGAATTTCAATTCAGAGATGAATATGTGCCCAAATGATACAAATTTGGTGTCTATCCTGATTGGTTTGAAGTCTAGTTTCTGAATATGTAATTTATTTGAAATTTCAACCCTTTTAAGGGGTCTCAAACTGGTAATACAACTGTCAGGGGTCAAATGTCCATTTGCTGACAGCAGCATTTTCTGAGTAGCTGAACTTGGGAGATTAATTCCCATCAATTGGCTACACCAAATTTCATGTTCTTTACGTTAAAATCTTCTTTGAGTCGTTACCTGTATGCAAATAAAACATTTTTATTAAACTCAATCCAGAAGTATATGAAACATGTATTTCTGTACAGAGAAGTTTGCTGGTAAATAGCTGTTGTTACCATGCTGGTAGCTAACTTCAGAATTTAATTCCAAGAGTTCTGCTGATTCAAATTTTATGTTCTTTATATTAAAATTCTCAGGACAGAATCTTCTATATTCTGCTAAAATTTCATGAACTTTGGAGCTACCTAGCTGTATCAAACAGGGAGTTGAACATAGGGGTAGATTCAGAACTGATTCTGGTATTTGCTGGTATTTGCTGGTTTTGGTATTTCAAAAGGGCTGAACTTCAAAAATTCATAATAAATTGCATAAAAATCCGAATAATATGAAATTTGAGTCTATTTCGCATTTTTTTTTATTCTCCGCATGATGGTGTAATTATTTTTATTATTTGACCCCTGTATCAGTCCAGAATTTCTGTTTTACCAGCAGAGGGCAAAAAGAGGTATTTTGAGGTATCGCATGGTACCAATGGTACTTGTTATGCATTTAGTTGCTGAGTTCAAGTCATATATCACATATTTTATAGTTCTCAAGTGCTTTAAAGGGCTGGTTAGGGTTATGACATGGTTTTAATGAATTTAAGCCATCATTTTGACATGAACAAACATAGAGACAGGACCAAATCTCCAAGAAAACCATATGCATCGAAGTTTGAGTATCTCAAAACATCGACAGAAATCAAATATTACAAGGAGGTCCCTGGTTTTATAAAAATCATGTTTTTGAGCCTTCTCACTTGATTGAAAGGGCAAGATCATCAAGACTTCATGAATCAAAAGATGTAAATAGGATTTAGCAACATCAGCTGCTATCCTTTTACATTTTAGACCTTAGTCTTTCACTAATTACGAAGAAGTCCTCGAGAATAGCAAAGATTGGCATTTTGGCAGCATAACCCCTTGTATTCTTGATTCTTTTCTTTGTAATTAGGCCCATCAAGTGATCATTAGGTTGAGGAACTGCAAAGGATGCTTACTTGCTCACTTTAAACAGCCCTTGTGTGTTTATCTTTTGTTTAGTCACTTTATTCCCTTTTTTAACCATTTTTATAAAGAGATTATGAGGATCTAATGAGCAAGGATGCCTGCTGGCTCACTACACTCATTTTAACCCCTAATCAATTTATAAAGATGATTGAGGGAGACAAGAAGAAGAGAAAGGGCAGAAAAATAGAAGAAAAATGTTTAAAAAGTGATTTTTATATTTTTTTTATTATATTTCGTTTTAGAATAACAATGAAGTAAATAAGAACATCAAAGGATCTAAAATAACATTTTTTATATAGTTTTATTGCTGTTCAAAGTAGAAAATACAAGAAAAATGCATTTTTGATCATCAAGTTTTCATGCTCTTTAATTTGTCATGAGACAAATCTATAAATCATGCAAGCTCTCCCTTTTGGTTGTTTTAAAGACATCAAAAAAACAGAAAAGAACATGAGACAATCAAAGAAAGAAGAAGAGACTCAATCAAACCAAACAAATGCCGAAAAATAGAAATAAAAAAAAGGAACAAGACAATAAAAGAAGGATGAAACAGTAAACAAAAGAAATTCACTCTCCAAGTAAGAACCTTTATTGATTTCATGATTTATTTACAAAACATGAGCCTCTTAAGGCATCTACATTGCAAAATTGCACAAAATTCTGCCTATTCTATTTGGATCCTTTGTGCCGAATTTTGGGGATGGATGTGGTTTTAGCAAAGCTTTGTGCTTGCTGATTTGAGAAGTGCCATTAGGCAATTTGCATACATGGGTGTATTTCGGTTATGGAGTCTATCCTGCTATATCTCTAGCACCTTCTTCTCTACTGCCTTGGGCTTTATATAGCCACCAATTAGGGCAGCAAGAGGTGGGATTCATGTGCTGGCATCGTCCACATCGTCCATTTCTCATTTGATCGGACGGCTGTGGCTTGAGGCGCAGAGGAGGCAGCAGTGGCATCTTTTGGCAGGCCAGCTGTGTCCTCTGTTTTGTTTCTATTCGGGCTGAGCCGTTGGAGAGGAGATGCCTTTGTATCATATGCACCTGGCGCTGTGAACCGTGCAGTGTACTTCAATGTGGTGTTTCGTGCACCAAGCTTCTGGACGAGATTCGCAGAATTTTATTTCATTCCCACGCGCAAGGCGTGACTCGTGGTTGGCTGAGAGGAAGCGGGACCCACATGTCTGTTTAATTGGGAAACATTGCTGCCGCAATTTTGGAATTCAAATGCAGTCATTACGGCCCATAAAGCCCATATATCAATTTGTATTTGCTTTAAACCGTGAGCATATCAATTTCATGATTAAATGAATGTATCCAAATCCACTCCATTTCAAAATAATGGCCATCTCCATTTCTCATTTTGTTTGATTTTCGAAATTCAATAACTCTCCAACCATTTCGAGTTGGGAAATGTATAATATATCAAAAATTCATGATTATTTTTATAGAATCAAATCATGAACTTTATTTTGAGGATTTTATTTCCTAGTTTGTGGATTTGAACCATTTAACATATGGTTGACATGTTAACTGATCAATTTTATATGATTAAATGGCGTCTTTGTCCAGATAATCATTTTCCCAATATTTTAGGGTACAACAAAAGTCAAAGATTCACAGACAATAATTATGTTATGTTACACTGATTGTAACATTTTGATTTGCTTCTTTGTCATTCAGAATATATATATAATCAATACTTAGTTGGACTGGAGAGAGAGAGAGAGAGAGCGCATACGAACCGAACCAGCGACGATCAAGCTCGATGCGAGTGTTAAGCAGGTCCTTGGACTGGAGATCATGCCATAGAATATGCCCGTTGCTATTCCTCTTGGGCCTCTGATTAATCATCTTGAGGCGCCGCACGGTGGCGGCGGAGCGCATGTTCTTGTCGCCTTTCCCCTTCCCCTTCCCATTGCTGCGGTTCACCTCCAAGGAGTGCTTCGGCTTGCCCGATACATTCACGCTCTTCTCCTTCCTCTTCCCCATTTCTTTTTCTTTTTTTTTGTGGGAGGTGCTAGAGTTGAGAGAAGGAGGACGATCAGGCTCGATGCTAGAGTTAGGAGCACGGCGGCTTTCTTTTTCTTTCTTGCGTTAGGAAGGGGTTATCGGAATCGGAATCCGTATCCTCTCTATTACCCTAACTTGTACTTGTAGAATGGGCAGATATCTGGACCGTCCATCTAATCCACCGGATATGATGTTCTATATTATTAAAATAAAAAAATGCTGCCCAAGGCTATTATACAAGCTGACTAGACCTGCTAACGGGGTAAATTCAGTCCAAAATTCGGACCCCAAACCCCAAACCCTAAACCATGTGGCTCTGAAGCTCCTCTCTGAAGAACTCTAGCTCTTTCTGGTTGACAACCCTTGTATTTCCTAATATTTCACAATAAACTAACTGGTAACGAACTCATTCAACTTGAGTACAGCTGAAAACAAAGTCAAAGATTCACAGACAATAATTATGTTATGTTACACTGATTGTAACATTTTGATTTGCTTCTTTGTCATTCAGAATATATATATAATCAATACTTAGTTGGACGGGAGAGAGAGAGAGAGAGCGCGTACGAACCGAACCAGCGACATCAGGCTCGATGCGAGTGTTAGGCAGGTCCTTGGACTAGAGATCACGCCATAGAATATGCCCCTTGCTTTTCCTCTTGGGCCTCTGATTAGTCATCTTGAGGCGCCGCACGGTGGCGGCGAAGCGCATGTTCTTGTCGCCTTTCCCCTTCCCCTTCCCATTGCTGCGGTTCACGTCCAAGGAGTACTTCGGCTTGCCCGATACATTCACGCTCTTCTCCTTCCTCTTCCCCATTTCTTTTCCTTTTTTTTTGGGAGGTGCTAGAGTTGAGAGAAGGAGCACAAGGCAGATATCTGGACTATCCATCTAATCCACCAGATATGATGTTTTATATTATTATAATAAAAAAATGGTGCCCGAGGCCATTATACAAGCTGACTAAGCCTACTAATGGGCTCAATTCAGTCCAAAACCCAGACCCCAAACCCCAAACCCCAAACCCCAAACCCCAAACCCCAAACACCAAACCCCAAACCCAAAACCCCAAACTCTAAACACCAAACCCCAAACCATAAACGATGCGGCTCTGAAGCTCCTCTCTGAAGAACTCTAGCTCCTTCTGGTTGATAACCCTTGTATTTCCTAATATTTCACAATGAACTAACTGGTAACGAACTCATTCAACTTGAGTATAACTGAAAACAAAGTAAAAGATTCATAGACAATAATTATGTTATGTTACACTGATTGTAACATTTTGATTTGCTTCTTTGTCATTCAGAATATATATATAATCATTACTTAGTTGGACTGGAGAGAGAGAAAGAGAGAGCGCGTACGAACCGAACCAGCGACGACCAGGCTCGATGAGAGTGTTAGGCAGGTCCTTGGACTGGAGATCATGCCATAGAATATGCCCGTTGCTATTCCTCTTGGGCCTCTGATTAGTCATCTTGAGGCGCCGCACGGTGGCGGTGGAGCGCATGTTCTTGTTGCCTTTCTCCTTCCCCTTCCCATTGCGGCGGTTCACGTCCAAGGAGTGCTTCGACTTCCCCGATACATTCACGCTCTTCTCCTTCCTCTTCCGCATTTCTTTTTCTTTTTTTTGTGGGAGGTGCTAGAGTTGAGAGAAGGAGGACGATCAGGCTCGATGCTAGAGTTAGGAGCACGGCGACTTTCTTTTTCTTTCTTGCGTTAGGAAGGGGTTATCGGAATCGGAATCCGTATCCTATCTATTACCCTAACTTGTACTTGTAGAATGGGCAGATATCCGGACCGTCCATCTAATCCACCGGATATGATGTTTTATATTATTAAAATAAAAAAATGCTGCCTGAGCCTATTATACAAGCTGACTAGGCCTGCTAACGGTCTCAATTCAGTCCAAAATTCGGACCCCAAAACCCAAACCCCAAACCCCAAACCCCAAACACCAAACCATAAACCACGCGGCTCTGAAGCTCCTCTCTAAAGAACTCTAGCTCCTTCTGGTTGACAACCCTTGTATTTCCTAATATTTCACAATGAACTAACTGGTAACAAACTCATTCAACTTGAGTACAACTGAAAACAAAGTCAAAGATTCACAGACAATAATTATGTTACGTTACACTAATTGTAACATTTTGATTTGCTTCTTTGTCATTCAGAATATATATATAATCATTACTTAGTTGGACTGGAGAGAGAGAGAGAGAGAGAGAGCGCGTACGAACCGAACCAGCGACGACCAGGCTCGATGCGAGTGTTAGGCAGGTCCTTGGACTGGAGATCATGCCATAGAATATGCCCGTTGCTATTCCTCTTGGGCCTCTGATTAGTCATCTTGCGGCGCCGCACGGTGGCGGCGGAGCGCATGTTCTTGTCGCCTTTCCCCTTACCCTTCCCATTGCTGCGGTTCACGTCCAAGGAGTGCTTCGGCTTGCCGGATACATTCACGCTCTTCTCCTTCCTCTTCCTCATTTCTTTTTCCTTTTTTTGTGGGGGGTTCATAAGCATAAATTATATACAGAATCGATCTAGATTTTATCCTAAAACAACCTTAAATATCTTGTATTTTTAATATAAAGTGATTTAAATACACCTAGAATCAAGTTACTTCGGTTGTTTGGCTTTTCATTGCAGGAAATGATGAAAAATGGCGAAAATATCCCTCAGTGCGGATTAAACAACCCGCACTGCGGATTGGGTAAGTCGCACTGAGTACTTAGCCGCATTTCCAACATCCAAGCATTGCACAGGAAAAAGTCCGAGCGTAGTGCGGATTGATATCAACCCGCAGTGCGGGTTAGTCAAGCCGCACTCAACACTTAGCCGATTTCAGAGACTTCAGAGAAGTAGTTTTAACCCGCAGTGCGGGTCAGCAATCCGCACTGCAATTCGCATTCAACTAATTCACAGGA
>JARJHM010001302.1:0-40185 GCA_033356055.1 Carex pumila | reverse complement strand
TGTTTGTTTAATTATTTATTTGTTATTTATAAATTAATACCATAAAATTAATTGCTTAATTGATGTCATGAACAAATGGAAACGAATTCATATTACCTGAGATAACAAAATATATATGGTTAGACCAAGACCATATTGATTCGAATTTGATCAGACGGTTCATATATATAGGACGTACATAGGAAATGAAATATCTTTAATTTGACCTCTTTAAAGAAATTAATTCAATTATAAACCTCTTTTAAAAAAAAAAAAACGTACTTGATAGCTGGGCCAGGTTTTACCATGCTACTTACAAAAAAAAAAAGAAAAAAAAAATATATATATATATATATATATTTATCAAGATCGGTTTTTAGCAATAAAACCGATCCAGATACTATCAGGATCGGTTTTTATGTACAGAACCGATCCAGATGCTATTTTCTGATATATTTTAATTTGTTAGATGTATTTAAGTTATCTGAGAAATATTTAGTTAGAATCTGAGAAATATATATATATAACCAGAGATTATTTTAAAAAATAATCTTTATCTCATGTACAGAAAATTGCAACATGAATTATTGTATTTTATAACAAGATTAAATAATTATGTTTCTCATATCAACCAGGTAAGTACCAACTTATCTAAAAATTGAACAGATTGACAAGATAGAATTGTATTCCAGCCTGATCTGTTTAGAGCGTCTTTTATTTAAAAAAAATAAACAACTTGTTTGTGTTTGTATAATTGTTTGTTTAATTATTTATTTGTTATTTATAAATTAATACCATAAAATTAATTGCTTAATTGATGTCATGAACAAATGGAAATGAATTCATATTACCTGAGATAACAAAATATATATGGTTAGACCAAGACCGTATTGATTCGAATTTGATCAGACGGTTCATATATATAGGACGTACATAGGAAATGAAATATCTTTAATTTGACCTCTTTAAAGAAATTAATTCAATTATAAACCTCTTTTAAAAAAAAAAAACGTACTTGATAGCTGGCCAGGTTTTACCATGCTACTTACAAAAAAAAAAAAAAAAAAAAAAATTAAATTTTTTCTAGATCGGTTTTATTGCTAAAAACCGATCCAGATACTATCAGGATCGGTTTTTATGTACAGAACCGATCCAGATGCTATTTTCTGATATATTTTAATTTGTTAGATGTATTTAAGTTATCTGGATCGGTTTTTATGTACAAAACCGATCCAAATGCTTTTTTCTGATTTATTTTAATTTGTTAAATGTATTTAAGTTATCTGGATCGGTTTTTAGCAAGAAAACCGATCCAGATACTATCAGGATCGGTTTTTATGTACAGAACCGATCCAGATGCTATTTTATGATATATTTTAATTTGTTAGATATATTTAAGTTATCTGGATCGGTTATTATTTATAGACCCGATCCAGATGCTATTTTATGATATATTTCAATTAATAAGATTTATTTGAGATATTTCAATTATCAGGATCGGTTTTTTGTTAGAACCGATCCTGATACTATCAGGATTGGGTTTTATAAACAACCGACCCTGATAGTTGAATTATTAAGATCGGTTATTTAGAATAACTGATCCTGATAGTATCAGGATCAGTTCTAACAAAAAACCGATCCTGATAGTTCATAAATCATGATCGGTTGACAATAAAACCCGATCTGAATAGTTTTTAAGATCGGTTTTTTTAAATAAACCGATCCAGATACTTATTAGGATCGGGTGTCCCATATAACTGATCCAGATAGGCCGATCCTGATTCCTGTTTTTCCACTAGTGTTTGTATTATTGGAGTCATCCATGATATAGCGAGAAAAATAGTGATTCAAGCCGATAAAATCAAAAGCACCCCTCAACATTTCAGATTGATACTTCGTAAAAACTGGTAGTCTGGGACCCACTATTTTCTTCATTATTGAAGGGTAGTCTCCGTAAGTTAGGGGATCTATGATCCTGAGTTTAGATAGTTTGATAGCATGAGTTATTAGGAACTTTCCTGAAAAAAATACTTACATCATAAAAAATAAAAAATTGGACACGAGAAAGCTTCATCTCCATGACTAGATAACTTTTGTTATATGAAATATCAATACTTGTTAGGACAACCCAAGAAGACAAAAATGATACAAAAAATGTGTATGTTGGAGAATGGATTTTTTGGAATAAGAACAGGACCTAGTAAAACAAAAGAAAACAAATAACATTTATAGGCAGTCACAAGTATGCAAGAAAAGAAACCGGAACAAAAGGGATTACCTACCAACCAATGAAGAAATCGCAGTAAAAAATAAGAAATAAGAAATGAATTCAGAACAAAAGGGATTACTGACCAACCAAAGAAGAAATCGTGGTATCTTTGCGCAGCTTCTTTATCAGCATTTGAGTCTGAAAATGGATAGATCCCAAAGGAATATACATTTATCCCAACCATTCCGCCTTGCAACTTCTGCATGCAGATGCTTTTAGCATAAACTAGACCAGAGATGTACTGGTACTTACGGATTAGTATAGAAAGGTAAATTATTCTATGACATCTATAGTAGGTGTTGAAATTCCAAGCTGCACGTAGAATAGGTGGCACACCGGATCCAGAAGAGCGAAATCAGGGAAGAAATATCAACAAATATTATATTTCCCTTATTTGTAGTTACTTTCATGTAATGCTGCTGTATTTCCTTTCATAATTAGATAGGGTATCAGGGTGTAATAGGCAGCATATTTTATTTCCTTATTTCCTAATTAATGCGCTGATAGCAATCAAGCATTCTTGATAGCTTTATAAGGAACCGAGTGTGGTTCATTAAAAAATTCAATTCTGTATCTTACAAAATTATTATGAAATAAAGAAATGGGAGGCTTGGAGGGAGTGTTGTGTTCTTTAATCTTTGACAGTAGGTGTTAAGCAATACAGATTTTCTACAAAATTGGTACCAAACAGTGTTCTAACCCAAGCATCAATATATGGTTAAATCAGAGGTCTGAAATAAAGAATTACATGATATGTAGTATGGTACAGAGTATAAACAGAGGCATGCGCCAAGAGAAGGTTGTGAACCACAATATAGGGCTCCACCGTAGAATTCCCGATGGTGCAATTTATGAGCCCGAATGGATTCGAACAGTGTTGTGGAGGCCAATTGCCCTGGTCATAACTGCCTATGCCTATAATGTTAGGCTCGGACAAGGTGGTCCAGTACTTCACTCGATCACCGAACTCTCTGAAACAGACATCTGTGTATGCTGTGAAATCCTCTCTGTGTATACCATGGATTAGTACTTGTTAGAAGGTAAGATAAATTAGAGATTATATTAGAAAGATAGATTTTGCAACTTAGCGTGGAGTTGGGCATATTTTTAATTCCATTGTGTAATAAACAAAAAGGTTACAGAAGTTATATAACCAAAAGGGCTATTAAATGGTCAAATAATTAAAAAATAGTTTTGTAAATAAATACAAAGCCAAGAAATTACATGATTTTAGGGCTCAACCAGCCTTGATACTCATCTTCAAGTACTTGGGGTAGATCAAGTTGATAAATCATTACATGAATTTGAATTCCTGCATTTCAAAGAACAAAGATATTAGATGCTAAATTGCTAATTGTTTGATTTAATTGTTCTTCTTTCTCCCCAAATACTAACCATGTTTGACAAGCTCATCTATGAGTCTATTGTAGTATTCCAAACCCTTAGGATTAACCTCTCCTCTCCCATCTGCACAATCAAATTAACAATGTCAAAATAAACACAAAACAAGAGGTCACTGTAATTTCAGTAAACTTTCAACACATCTTTTGCACATATACACACACAAAGAGGTACCTGGGATAAGCCTCGACCACGAAATGGAGAATCTACATGCCTCCAGACCAGTATCTGCCATTAACTTCACATCTTCCTGAAATTCATTAGGGAATTTTTTAAAATTTACTTCCTATCAGTCAATTAATGAATTAATAGCTCTATGTAGTAACCAAAATGTTAAACATACCATCTGTCAATTTGATTTCAAAATATTTTTTTAGTATTTTTTAGAGTAAATTTATGGTTTACCAAGTTTATGGTATAATACTATAATTGATACAACCATTGGTAACATAACATTTTAGCCTTTACCAGCATGTAACAGTAAGATTAGCATGATAATACCATTGTACCTTATATTTTTGATATCCGTCTGAAGCCACATCACCAGTACTGTTGTCTGCCATCTTTCCTGTATTGCAAAAGATACTACCGCTGTAATTAGGGAATATTTTTTTTGATAAAGCTGATAGTGGCTATCAGAAGTTACAACATTACAAACATGCCTTAGAAGGTATGTACAGCATTATGCATCAAATAAAACCCCTCCGAACCAGTAAGATAGAAGAAACATCAGAAAAAACGCTGTAATTAGGGAATAAACGGATTTAATACAGACAGATGATGGCAAACCATATCCATATCTGTTTTTAAGTTTCAGATATGTATACAGATATTTGAAGGAATAGGATACAACTCGGATATTAAACAAATGCAAATACATACATTAAAAGAATACGGATACAACTCAGATATTAAAATGGATCTATCACACAGTTCACAAAAAAAATAATCACCAAGTATTATTGTTCTATTAGTAAAAATATACAAATAAATTATAAGTCTTAAAAGAAGACAAAATGTGAGTAAATGTAATTGAGTTATTAGATGTAAGAATTATTAATTTGATTGACAACAAAATTTTATATTAGGTTCAAAATCTCAAATTAAGGTAATGCATCGATCTCTAAAATGGATATCCAGATATAAAATAAGAAACATAAATAATGAATATTTATTGGTATTTGTCTCTGTATCCATAATCACTTCCTAATTGTAAACCGTATATGTTAGCAAATATCTGTCAAATATCCAGAAATGAATCCAAATACAAATGGATATATTCGATCAGCATACATCCCTAATTGTAACTGCTAAATGAAATAGCGTATATGCATAATCCATGAGATATTTTATTCATCACTATATATGGTAACTTTAGTATTATACAGATATTTTCTAAAGAGAACTTATATCTGAACCCCATAAAACTATTAAAATTAAGAATAAAGATTTATTTCCCCCAATTTATTTTTCCCATCCATCACCCAATCATTAATTATATGAGGGGACCATAACTTCCAGCACAAAAAAACAAAATAAAACGTTTATTAGTCATTAATAATGTGGGAGATCCTAGTTCTACTCTGGAATCTTCATTTAAAAGATATATAAATTTTTCATTTTGAAAAACTCTTTTTCTAATATGTTTTTTCTTAATTTCTTCATTTAAATGAGTCTGAAAAAAGTATTGTTGGTGAAATTTATACATATTAGTATCCATAGATTTATGCCCAACAAAAAATATTTTGCCAATTTTTTTTATTTGTGGAATTGGGTAAATAAACGAATATAATGATAGATTTTCAATAATATAATAAATATTTCATTTTATAATATATTTAAAAATATTTTAAGTATGATGAAATATATAAATAACGAATATGATGAAATATTTATTTAATTTATTAATTTAACTTTTAAAGAAATAAAAATATATAATAATGTATGAGAGTGAAGGAATATTATTATTTTCTAAGAAACTTTTAAGGAAAGAAAATCTTATAATAGTGAATGACAGATACGGTATTTTAAGGAAATAGTTAATAAAGGGTAAATTTGTCTATATATTAAAATATTTAGATAGTGTTGTGTTAATAAAAAAATTAGTAGTGTTGATAATTGATATCATGACCCTATTTATACATCTTAGATAGAGATAGTGGTAAATAGAGAGAGAGACCAGCATGAACAAAAGTATCCCAGATGGAGGGACTTCTCCCATCCTCAGCTGCAGCTCCCTCCACCTACATAGTAAAAAAAAGATCGAGGGTCTATCAGAAAAAAATTAGCAAAGTTAAACTAATGTCAATTTAGCAATAAGATATTGTAACAAATAACGAAGGGTTTACCTAAAAAATTAAATGCCAAGCCAAGAAAAAAGTTACTAAGGCCAGGTTCATTATGGGAAAAAAAAAATTTGCTCAGAGCTAAGTTTTTATTTCCACGGTGAATAGTAAAATCCAGTTCAAAATTTTTGATTTCCACATCCATTCCTATTCCCTACTAGACTGCCGAACATGCCCTAAATCTGTAAAGTTTGGAAATGTTCAATTTTCAGTTTCATGTGCACTTGATCTGCACGACTCTTGAAGTTGACCAAGCAAATCTTGATGTAAATCAAACGGATCTGACCTAAAATTGGACAGAATTTGGTCATATACCCATCGGACCACTCCTGATTCCTTCAAGGAATTGCCCCTTGAGGCAACAAAAAGTGAATATTCACTTTATTGAGGTTCCTAGTGTAAAAAATGAGTAAGACTGTGCTAATATGCATATTATAGATTGATCTGTGCTCTAGATTGATATTGCTACATTTAAAGTTCAAATAGTCAGATTGATCCGAACTTTTAAACATGATTTCCCTATGAAAATGTATTGGAATGGCTAAATTGCTACCGGTAGCACTTCAACCTAAGTGTTTACGGAGTCAAATTTTAGTATTTTATGTTCAAATAACAAATCCAAACCGTTAGATGTTCAATCTACATTAAAATGTGCTTGGAGACAAAATTTTAAATTTTTTGAAATGTTTTTACTATTTATTAAGATGGTTTGAAAATCGCTACTTTTATTAAAATAGTAAAAAATTTGGTCTCCAAACACATATTAATATGGAAAACAAGATGAACAGTTCGAATCGACTGTTTGGATTTTGAAAACTCGAGTATTGAGCCATAGCACCATAGCTCTCTATGCATCCCATAACACCTTAGCCTTACCCTATATATATATATATATATATATAAAGAGAGAGAGAGAGAGAGAGATGGGTTACTATGAGTTGCGAAGTAAAACACATTTCTACTTCACGCAATATCTTCATTTTCAAAGTTGAAAACGTTGATCCGAACCGTTAGATGTGACCTCCATATTGAAATGTGCTTGGAGACCAAATTTTACAACTTAACAAATGGTTCGGATCTATAAAATAGTAAAATATGAGTGTGAAATAAAATATTCGCTTTACTTCGCAACTCACCATAGCTCATCTCTCTCTCTATATATATAGAGAGAGGGAGAGAGAGAGATAGGCTAATATGCTTTCGGTAGCACTTCGACCGAAGTGCTACCAGTCTAATTTTTTATTTTTAAAATTCAAACGGTCGATCCAAACCATTCATCTTATTCTCCATATTAATATCTACTTGAAGACCAAATTTTATATTTTTCTAAATTTTTTTACTATTTATTAAGTATTTTACAAAATTGTTGATCTAACAGTGGCCACACAAAACAGTAAAACCGTTGGATTAGCGATTTTCAAAGTGGCTTAATAAATAGTAAAAAAATTCAAAAAAAATGTAAAATTTGGTCTCCAAACAGATATTAATATGGAGAATAAGATGAACGGTTTGGATCGACCGTTTGAATTTTAAAAATTGAAAATTGGACCGGTAGCACTTCGGTCGAAGTGCTACCGAAAGCATATTAGCCTATCTATATATCTATATATATATATATATATATAGAGAGAGAGAGAGACAGGCTAATATGCTTTCGACAGCACTTCGGCTGAAGTGCTGCCACCCCATTTTCGATTTTTCAAAATCCAAACAGTCGTTCCGAACCGTTCATCTTGTTCTCCATATTAATATCTGCTTGGAGACCAAATTTTATATTTTTTGGAATTTGTTTGCTATTTATTAAGCCACTTTGAAAATCGCTGATCCAACGGTGGCTTGCCAAACAGTAAAATCAGGGGTTCACCGTTGGATCAGCGATTTTCAAAGTGGCTTAATAAATAGCAAAAAAATTCCAAAAAATGTAAAATTTGGTCTCCAAGCATATATTATTATGGAGAACAAGATGAACGGTTTGGATTGACCATTTGGATTTTGAAAAATCGAAAATGGGGTGGCAGCACTTCGGCCGAAGTGCTGCCGAAAGCATATTAGCCTGTCTCTCTCTCTCTCTCTCTCTATATATATATATATATATAGGTTGGCTAAGATCAAAGTCATAGTTCCTAAGCTTTGGTGCTACCAATTCGTTTTTTAATTTTTAAAGTTCAAAATGTCGATCCGAACCATTCAAGTTGTTCTCCATATTAAATTGTGCTTGGAGATCAAATTTTACATTTTTCTGAATTTATTTTACTATTTATTAAGCCACTTTGAAAACAGTTGATTCAACAGTGGCTTCTAATTTTACTATTTTGTTAAGTCACCGTTGGATTAGCGATTTTCAAAGTGGCTTAATAAATAGTAAAAAAATTCAAAAAAATGTAAAATTTGGTCTCCAAGCACAATTTAATATAGAGAACAACTTGAACAGTTCGGATCGACATTTTGATCTTTAAAAAAATAAAAAACGAATTGGTAGTACCAAAGCTCAGGAACTACCACTTCGATCTTAGCCAATCTCTCTCTCTCTCTATATATATATATAGTAAGGCTTGGGTGCTATGGATAGCATAGAGGCCTCCCGTGCTACGGCTCAATATTCGAGTTTTCAAAATCCAAACGGTCGATCCAAACCGTTCATCTTGTTCTCAATATGTGTTTGGAGACCAAATTTTACATTTTTTGAAAAATTTTTACTATTTTTTTAGCTAGGTAGAAAATCACTTGATCTAAAAAATTCTGCACCATTAAGATATTTGATTTTCTACCTATCTAAAAAAATAGTAAAAAATTTTCAAAAAATGTAAAATTTGGTCTCCAAACACTTATTAATATGGAGAGCAAGATGAATGGTTCGGATCGACCGTTTGGATTTTGAAAACTCGAATATTGAGCCGTAGCACGGGAGGCCTCTATGCTATCCATAGCACCCAAGCCTTACTATATATATATATATATATATATATATATATATATATATATATATATATATATAGAGAGAGAGAGAGAGAGAGAGAGAGAGAGTGACTAATATGCATTCGTAAGCACTTCGGCCGAAGTGCTTACGGTCCAAATTTGATATTTCAAAATCCAAACGGTCGATTTGAACCGTTCATCTTGTTCCCCATATTAATATGTCCTTGGAGACCAAATTTTATATTTTTCTGAATTTTTTTACTATTTATTAAGTATTTTACAAAATTGTTAATCCAACGGTAGCTTAACAAAACGGTAAAATCAGCAGCTACCGTTGGATCAACAATTTTGAAAAATACTTAATAAATAGTAAAAAAATTCAGAAAAATATAAAATTTGGTCTCCAAGCACATATTAATATGGAGAACAAGATGAACGGTTCAGATCGACCGTTTAGATTTTGAAAAATCAAATTTTGACCGTAAATACTTCAGGCGAAGTACTTACGAATGCATATTAGTCATTATATATATATATATAGAGGAGGGATCAAGTTACAACATTTTTTGAGTTACAACAAGTTACAACAAGCATTATTTGCATTTTCAAAGTTCAAATCGTCGATCCAAACCGTTAGATGTGATCTCTACAATAAAATGTGCTTGGAGACCAAATTTTACATTTTTTGGAATTTTTTTACTATTTATTAAGATGGGTACAAAATTCAATGGTCTAAATTTGACTAGTTTTTGTACCCATCTTAATAAATAGTAAAAAATTTCCAAAAAATGTAAAATTTGGTCTCCAAGCACATTTTATTGTAGAGATCATATCTAACGGTTTGGATCGACGATTTGGACTTTCAAATTTAAAAAAAAGCTTGTTGTAACTTATTGTAACTCAAAAAATGTTGTAACTTGATTCCTCCTCATATATATATATATATGTGTGTGTGTGTGTGTGTGTGTGTGTGTGTGTGGGTGTAAATCACTGTTTTTGGATGGTAAAAAAAATGTAAATTTTGATCTCCATGTTAAATTTTTCATAGTAAAAAAATAGAGATATGAATGAAAAATCACTGATCTTCAATAACATGTATACACTACAACAGAATTGTTTATCAGCGACCGATATTAGAGACTGGTGCTGACGTCGGTCGCTGATACTCAATTTTTTCCAAAAAAACAGAAAAAATAAAAATCTGCAGCGACCAGTACTTTCAACGACCGGTATCAAAGACTGGTGATACGCTAAAATTTTTTTTTTTTAAATCAGTGAAATTTTTTGGTGAAAAAAACGACGCCAACGACTACGCCCTTTTTCTCCGCCAAAAAAGAGAAGGCGCAAACACTAATACGAAATCTATTGTCAAAACCCTTTGAAATCGATTGCCAAAACCCCAGACCTCTCTCTTCTAGAAAATCAATCGCTGAAATCGATCGCTAAAAAAGGCGTCTCTTCCACTTCTCTTGCGATTGCGATTCACCATTAGAGATGGCATCTCTTCCACTTCTCTATCTTTTTCTTGATGAGGTGCTCAATCAAGAGCTTTGTGGTGCTCAAGAGCTCCCCCACTTTCACGAATTTTGATGAGGTACTCAAGAGCTTTGGGGTACTCAACATCTCAAGAGCCATTAGAGATGACATCGCCACTCCACCACTCGGCCACCGCGCCGGCCATTCGCTCCAGCAGATCGCCGCCAAGAGCATATTCTGACCTCCACTCCATAGTTTCAAGTGTTGAGTACATAGTACATCCTCTATTGCTAGCATTAATTTTTCACTCATAAGAAATAGAGATATGAATCCAAATCAAGGATCGATCCGTAACATGTATATTACTGTAGTTTTACTCATAAGAAATTACTTGTTATGAGATTTCTACTTTCTACGGAACATCATGGGCTAAAATTTTAAACTGAATACAGCTTCAACATAGGATAAAAAATTCACACCTTGCTATAAAAAAATTCGGGAAAAAGAACAGACAAATTATGAAAACCTGATAAGCGGAGGTAGCAGAGCCAAAGACAAAATCAGAAGGGAAATCAGACCTAGTGAACTCCAAGCCAACCGCTCTCTGCAGTACAACCAAACAAAACAATACTGCGATGAACAAGCGCGCTCTTGCGCCTTCCATCTTTAGAGAAACTGTAGAGAGAGAAAGAGAGAGAAATAGGTGGGACAACTAGCCTTTCTTTTGCCTTTTGATTGGCGTTGAGAAACGGCAGGAAAAAAAAATTGATAAGGCGGGTGGGGTGGAAATAATGCATTTGAATAGGGGGCGGCTAGCTGTATATTAAGCGATCAATACGCCTACGGGCTTCTCTTTTAGAAAAAGCAAAGAAAAAGAAAGCCATTGATGCAGACAGGTATAACTGATTCCAACCATATATACTGTAATTGATATGACTGCGGGCTCCTCTCAAGACAAAAAACAATCACTGATGTTTGATGCAGACAAGTAGAACTGACTCCACCATACCAAGAGTTTGTATCGTCTCCCATAGTGACAAACAAATAGTTCGGGTTTGGATTCAGTTCAACCGTATCAAAAATTTGTAATTCGTATATAATTTAGATATAGTTTAGAAATGATTCAGTACAATAAATGAGTAAAAAGAAAAACCCAAAAAAAATTCTAAAAATAAAATAAAATAATTTTTGTATTTTTCTAGCGAATAATTCTTGACTTGCATTTTATTCGCGAATAAAACATATTATACATGTTTTTGCATTTGTTTGAAATTTGGTTTGGAAATGTAGAAAAAAAAACAAATAAAATGTGAATAATTCGCGAATTGTGTGACTATGGTCTCAACTATTGCACAAGTGGAGTCCACAATTTTTTTGGTTCAGATTTACTCTCATTTGGACAAAATCAATAGAGTAAGGCTTGAGTGCTATGGATAGCATAGAGGGCTACGGTGCTATGGCTCAATATTTGAGGTTTTAAAATCCTAATGGTCTATCCAAACCATTAATCTTGTTCTCCATATTAATATGTGTTTGGAGACCAAATTTTACATTTTTTCAAAAATTTTTACTATTTTTTAGTTAGGTAGAAAATCACTTGATCTAAAAAATTCTGCACCATTCAAATATTTAATTTTCTACCTAGCTAAAAAAATAGTAAAAAATTTTCAAAAAATGTAAAATTTGGTCTCCAAACACATATTAATATGGAGAACAAGATGAACGGTTCGAATCAACCGTTAAGATTTTGAAAACTCAAATATTGAGCCGTAGCACCGTAGCCCTCTATGCTATCCATAGCACCCAAGCCTTACTAAAATCAATATGTTAGAGTCCGAATACCTCCACAACATCTCTTTGTTTAGAGGCCCATCCTATTCAGAACTCAAGACTGCTTGTCAAGAGCGGGACAACAAAGAGATGTTGTCCAAAGGTCCATCCTATTCAGAACTCGGACCGCTTGTCAAGAGCGGGACGAGTTGAACGAGTTGAAGACCCGAATACGAATATCCAGCACCGTCTCCCAGGACACTAGTTCACTATCAGATTCTTTAGTGTCTTTGAACTAAACTAGTGTTGTAAAACACGGCCGTTTAGTCTGACTAATTGGCTGATTTTTGTTGACGGTAATCAAACCGTTACGAATCGTCCGTTTCCGTTTGTATGACAAATTAGTTGGTTATCTTTATTATTCTTTTTTTTTTTTGTATTTATGTGTTACATGTATTATACTTTGCCTTGTTTTATGAGTTTTTCTAAACTACAATTTTATACATTTTTATTAATTATCAATAATACAATAATACTAAGTTAAAATAAATTAATTTGATGAGTTAAATTAATTATTTTTAAAAATTATAAGTATATATATATAAATTTAATAAAAATTTAAAATTATCTACAAAATTCTAATTAATCGATCACATACTGATTAATCATTTAACAGCATCTCATCTCATTTCATTTAACAGCATCTTATTCTACAAAATTCTAATTAATCGATCGCATACTGATTAATCACTTGAAAAATCGATCGCATACTGATTAATCATTTAACAGCATCTCGTCTCATTTAACAGCATTCTAATTATCTACAAAATTTTAAATTATCTACAAAATTCTCATTTAACAGCATCTCGTCTAATTCCAAAAACCGGATAACGTTATTTACAACAGTGAACTAAATATCGATATCGTCTCATTTCATGATGACTACACATGACATTATTCGATACTGTGATTTTCCGGCAAATGCTCAACCAGCGAAGCATCTCTGTATGGAAAAAAAAAAATATGCGTGGTACATTAATTGTGACGACATCTGTGGTTGCCTCAAAAAAATCCAAGTGAGAGTACTCATGAGATGATATATGAACAAAAGTTTTAATTTATATCAATTATATAAAAATAATATTAGAATATTAGATGAATTGTATTTATATAATTATATTTTAATTTCATAGAAGGAACAAAATTAGAATCGAAAAAAAAATTGGTTATTTAGAAATTCTTTATGGCATATGCGCACGAAACGGTATGGTATCTAAAGGCGGAAACTTTTTTATATACCATAATAAAAAATAAAAAATAAACCAAAACACCTCTATTTTAGAGGGATTTCACCCTAGAGCTAATATGCGGTCTCACTTAACGGGCTGCAAGAAGTGTTTTGAGTTGTTGTAACATGCAAAGTGGGGCCGCAGGTTAGTCTTGCAGTTGCAGAGCCAATCTGCAACTTGATGAGTAAAGGTGGAATTCCCTCAAAATAGAGATATTTTGATTTTTTTTATTATGGTATTTAAAAAGATTTCGGATCTAAAAGCTTCTTTCAGATTTCATAAAGAAACTAAATAAGTAGGTTTATTTTATATGAATTTGTAATTCATCTACTATTATATATTATTTTTATATAATTTATAAAAAAAAAAAATTCTGACATGGACTTTTTTCTGACCTGTTTATTCGATGAGAAATTCGGATCATTGGTCGTCTCCTTTTCAAAGAAATTATTATTGGGGCCTAGTGTATTGAAATAACCCGCTTGGGATCCGGACCGGATCATTCGTGGTCCGTATCCAACCGGATCGTACCTGTGGTGGGGTTTGGAACGGGTATACGGGTAATTCAGGTAGGGGTTAGAATGGGTCGGGGCTGATTTTTTGAAAAAAAAATCTGTAATAATCCGGACCGTACCAAATCCGTACCCGCCCAGACTGGACCACCTACCCGCCGAACCCCCCGCTCGAACCCACCTGCCTGTATCCAGCCGTACCCGCCTACCCACCTATCCAGTCCAAAAATTCAAATTTTTTTAAAAAATATATTTTTTTATTTTTAAAATTCAAATTTTATTTCCCTCCAAACAAACCTCCTAAAATTTACTCCCATCTTTCACAAATTTTCACATCTCATCTTATTATTTTCCATCTCTCATTCTCTCAATCTCAATCTCAATATTTTCATTATTCTCAAATTTTAAATTTATTGTTAAAAAAATATAGTTGTAAATTTAATTCATTCTATAAATACGCAAATGGAATTACGAAGGTATAAAAATTACGAAGTTCAGCACCTTGCGCAAGATTTTCCTGCGAGATTTGAATGTTACATTTATTTTATATATAGTTTATGTTAGATTTATATATAGTGTATGTTAGATTTAATCATTTAAATAGGTTAGATTTAATTTGTAGTAATTGTTACATACTTAGATTATATTTTTCAATAGGTGAGATTTATTTTTAATAGGTTAAATAAATTTTTTGAATATGTTAAGTAATTAGATTATTTTTTAACAAGTTAGATTTTATTTTTTAAATTCAGATTTTTTTTAATAGATTAAATAAATACGTTAAATTATTTTTTTAATATATTAAGTAATAAGATTAATTTTTGAATAATTTAAATTTTATTTTTTAAATTCGAATTTTTTTAATAGGTTAAAAAAATAGGTTAGATTTATTTTTTGAATATTTTAGATAATTAGATTTATTTTTGAATAGGTTAGATTTTAATTTTTAAATTCGAATTTATTTTTAATAGGTTGAATAAATAGGTTAGATTTATTTTTGAATTTGTTAAGTAATTAGATTTATTTTTGAATAGGTTAGATTTTATTTTTTTAATTCAGATTTATTTTTAATAGGTTAAATAAATAAGTTAGATTTACTTCTTGAATATGTTAAGTAATTAGTTTTTTAAATTATTCATTCTAAAGAAGAATTACTAAAAATAAAAGTTAGAACTCTACCAATATTATTTTACATAACCGATCTCAAACCTATAATAAATGAAGAGGGTTACTTTTGTTTTAAAATTTATTGTTTTAAAAAATTCACTTTTATTTTAAAAGTATTTGATTTTAAAAATATATATTTATATTTTATTGTTTCAAAGAAATTGTTTTAAGATACTTTAAAGTAATTGATTTAAACAATATTGTATTAAAATAATTCGTATTTTGATTTATATTTTATTATAACAAAAATTATTGTTTTCAAATATGCAATTATGTCAAATGAATTTTGATTTATATTTTATTAGTTTAAAAAGAAAAGAAAAAAGAAAAAAACAGAAAGAAAAAAAAAAAAAAAAACCTGCCCCGATCAGACCAGACTCGTACCCACCCGAAACAACCCGTGGACCCATGCTACTTGGGGTTGAACTGGGCCGAATAAGGATTTTTAAAATAAACACTTGATATCCTACCCGAGCTATCCGTAGACCCGTGCAACCTGTGTTCGTGCCAACCTCCTGCCTGCAAGGGTTTGACCTGTATCCATCCGGTGCGGCCTGTTTTCAATACACTAGCTAGCTATTGGAGCCTAGACACATCTCAGTTGTTTAAGTGTGGTCAAAATAAATTATGAACACCATATGTCTAGTATTTTTATGTGTGGTCCAAATTAATCGGACAGGTAGGTGGTAGGTTAATAATTTTCATATTACTGTTCGGATGACCATGAGATCTTGAAAATTAATAGGATTTTCAGTCTATTGGAGTAGTACTTTTGGATTCAAACTCCTCTCTAATGCTATAAAGGATGGACCTCATTTTACGATTTGAAATTAAATCTCATTGCTTTGGAATTCGGACTAGTGTAGGGTAGCAGTATTATTAGGCTTTAAGATCTGTACCAAGTTAAAAAGAACAGTCCAGATCTATTAATTATAAAAGGTTTCCTTGTGTTGTATTAGAGCTTATTCGACTACCAAGTAGGAACGGGAATGAGTTTGAGTTCAGATTCAATTTGAATGGTTGAAACACTATGCATGTGAGAAAAAAAAATCCACTCTAAGTACATTTTTTTTACCACAAAAATAGTTGCGTGCTGAACACATCCTTAGAGATCTAACATCCGTTTGATTGGCAAAATTGAATCCACTTATTTCTATTTTATTTCCTATCTCAGTTCTCAATACAAATTGTTGGGAAAAAAAAAAACAGCTCAGACATTTTTTTCCCCAAGTTGCTGATTCATTTCTCTCTCCTCGATCTCATGTGTTCTTACATCGCTCTTTTCTTTTTTCTTTCTTTTGTTTTGCTAGTTGTCAACCAATTTTCTCTCTCTTCTGTCCTCTATCCTTCCAACTTCACATGTAAATTTGAATATATATATATACTCTATCTAAGATGGGCTATGGTGAGTCATGAAGTAAAATGAATTAGTGCTTTATGACATTTATTTTTATTTTGAAAATTCAAATGACCAATCCGAACCATTCAAAATGTTCTCCATATTGAAATGTACTTGGAGACCAAATTTTACATTTTTTTTAATTTATTTACTATTTATCAAGCCCCTTTGAAAATCATTGATCCAATAATCTAAAAAAATTTACTATTTTTTACTGTTTACAGCAAAACAACAATTTTTAAAATTGCTTAATAAATAGTAAAAAAAATTCAAAAAATATATATAATTTAGTGTCCAAGCACATTTCAATATAGATATTACATCTAACGGTTTGGATCAGTCGTTTGGATTTTCAAAATGAAAATATGGCGTAGAGTACAAACACGTTTTACTCCATGGCTCACTGTAGCTCATCTCTACTCTCTCTCTCTATATATATATACTCTATATATATAGGAGAGTGCTATTTTAAGGTCAATAATTACTAAATTGAGGACTAAGAGAAAATTTTATATCTAAATGTCTATTTTATCCTTGTACTTTCTCTCTTATCTCTCTCAATCAATTAATACAAAAGTTAATAAAGAAAGGAAACAATATATTTGCATTTCTAACAGTAACTCAAATAGTGGAAGGTATTTATTGCTAAAGTTACCGTTCCAAATTCTACCGATTTCTGTTAATTGATCAAACTAGATGAAATTAATATTTCATGCGCAATATTTAGAACAAAATATTTGTATTTTTATTTCTCTAATTTGCAATAGAACTATTAAATTCATTGCATACTTGATAACTATGCTCATATGATTGCTTACTCTTCTTTGCTTCATAATTCTTTTAGAAGAAAGACTCATAATTGAAACAAACAAAATTGTACATCAGTATCTTATAGCACATATTACACATATTAGCAAATAAAAACAACTTTAAAAGTAAAGTAAGATTTGAGCCAAACTCTTAATTAATAATGTAGACCATCAATTTAAATCCAACGCTTATCTAACTATATAAAAAAAATATTGTAATAATCCATAGTGAATTCAAAAACAGCTGATTAAAGAGAATCGAGAATCATAAGAGCCGTATCGGGTATCAACAGCACGTATCACTGTACATACAGCCGTATCAGGACAATATTAATATGTATCAGAGAAGTATATATCATGTATCAACAGATACGTCACGTAAGTCGATACGCCAGCTGGTGTATCGGATACGTATCAGAGCCGTATCGAGTGCATATCCGTATCCAATATGTATCGGATACGGATATGGGACTCTAAGTGAAGTATCGGGTAACATAGTCTGAACGGATTCTAATTTTTTTCCTTTTTTTGTTGTTGTTTATGTTTTTGCTTTAGATCATTTTTTTAGTGTTGTATATATTATGTAGTGCTCCAACAATTTATGATTTTTTGTATCGTTTTCAAGATGATGTTTTTTTTTTTTTAAATTTTAGAATGCACACTGCGTTATAATTATATTTTAATTTTATAATTTAACTAATTAATTTCTCCTTATTAATAATGTTAGATATTTCAAAATATAATTATATTTCGAATCAGTGTTGGACCAAATAAAGTAAAATGAATTTGATAGTTTTGAATTTTAGCAGGTATTTCTTTTTATTAATTGATGTACGAAGCTACTGAAAAAATGAGGTTTTTATGAAATCAACATAAAAAATACTGACAATCAAATTCCTGTTAACAAATTTTGAATATCGAATTAGAATTAGAGCTTAAGAGGTGGATCACATTTAAAAATTCACACTAATATTATGATGGTGGCGATTATACGACGACGACATTTCACCCTGGTCCTATGTTATCTCCAAGCTTTATGTAAGAGGGTTGGTATACCAACAACAAAAATCTTGATTTAATGCATCATCACAATTGTTCTTCAAAAAATTTATTTTTTACAAAAAAAATTATAGTAAATACTTCTTCTGGTACTTAATATTAAATAACAAAATTTATGACAAAATTTATACATATAACATTTTGCATGATTTTTTAATTAGTAATTTATGACAAATTTATATATATACATATAACTTGGCAGCAACTGCCAAGCTGGTTATTGAGAGGGAATTCCTTATACATACGAAAAAAGCCAGAGATTATTGTTCGGCATGGTAACCTTCATCTGACAAATCAGATGTTGAAATAGTGCCGTTATTTTTTAAGAAATTTGAGTACCAATGAGCAGAGAGCCTCGGCTTTCTGGTCTTCACTTCAGACTCAAAATCAACTGAGTATAACCCGTAAGTCGTGTCATAACCAGTAGAAAATTCGAAAACGTCTATTAAAGACCATACAAAGTATCCTCTTACATTTGCACCATTCCTGTAAATCAAGCAATGTTTAACTAATTAATTAATGGTTTCTCTGAATTATTTTAAAGTTAAACGTATTGGCCAGTAGTAGATTGGAAACCACTATTTGAGTATGAAATTTGTATGTTAAAAGAAATTGATTTCAGCCAAAATAAATTGTTTTACCAGACAAATTCAAGATCCTCGCCAGGGGCAAAAAATTATCGAATCAGATTTAAATAGCTAATTGAGTTTAAATCCATTAACTAATTAGATACTTGATAAAAAAAATAATACTTTGACTTATATTTTCTAATAGTCTGACTTGTAATTTCTGATTCTCTAACTTATAATTCTAATTACCAATCATAATTCAAGAAATTTATTTTGATTTTAACCCTATATTTAACTCAAATTAGAAATTAAACATCTAGAGAGGGACAAAAAATTTCCAGAAAGGGAAAGAGTTGATCAGAATCGATAAATCACCATAAAACTCAAAATCGCCCCTGGTTTTTTGGATAGCTTCCTTAACTTTCTCTATAGATATTACATCTTACATTCAAGTCCCTCAACTTTCTCTATATTCCTATTTTACGAATAGGTCCCTAAACTATATACAAATACCAAAATGGTATCAAATGTCAAAACTCTCCCTCAAGATGGGCGAAAGGTATCCATTAAGCCCATCTTATCACACAGTCTAGTTAGATCTACCGAACTGAGCCCCTTAGTAAGACAGTTTGTCACTTGCTCTCCAGTAGCAATATGACTCAGTTTCAATACTCCACTACTCAGCTTCTCTTTGATGAAGAACCTGTCAATCTCCACATGCTTGTTTTGATCATGCTGCACCGGGTTGTTGGCTATTCTAATTGCTGGCTTGTTGTCACATCACAACTTTATTTGGGCTCCTCAGTCAATCTTTAGCTCTACCAGGATAGCCTTCAACTACAACATCTCAGCAACTCCTAAGACCATAGCCATGTATTATACCTTCGCAGTTGACCTCGTTACTACTAATTGTTTCTTGCTTTTTCATGAAACCAAGTTGCCCCTACGAACATACAGTGTCCTTATGTGGACCTCCTATCATTGGCACAACTTGCCCAGTCAGAATCACGATAGCCCTAAATGTCAACATGACCATTATTTCGAAAAATCAACCCATTTCCTAGTGCACTCTTCAGATATTTTATAATATAGTACACTACGTCCATGTGGCCCTTTCTAGGTTCGTGCATGTAGCAACTCACCACTCTCACTGCAAAGGCAATATCGAGATGAGTGTGACTTAGATATATCAATCAGACTACCAATCTCTGGTATCTCTCATGGTCAACTAGCTCTCTAGCCTCAGACTCAACTTGAACTTTGAGTCAATTGGAGATACCGCAGGCTTGCATCCCAACATTCTGATTTCTATGAGAAGGTCTAGCACGAACTTCCTCTGAGACAAAACTATCCTCTCTACCCCACGAGCTACCTCAATGCTAAAGAAGTATCGAAGCAAACCTAGATCCTTCACCTCAAATTATTTCTCCGACTTCTTCTTTAGTTGAGCAATCTCCCTTTCATCATTCCTTATGATGATCATGTCGTCCACATACATAGCATGCATCATGATGTGACCTCCATGTCTCCTAAAGAACAATGTATGGTCTACATTGATCTGCTGATATCCCATACCTACCATAGCCTTCCTGAACCTGTCAAACCAGGCTCGAGGAGACTGCTTTAATCCATAAAGCGACTTCTTGAGCCTGCACACCTTACTAACTGTCTGGTTTGTACCAAACCCCGGTGGTACCTCCATGTACACCTCTTGCCAACAAATCACCATAAAGAAAAACATTTTTCACGTCAAGTTGGTGTAACTTCCACCCACCGTTCCAGGGAAACCAGCGTCTTCACTGTGCTCATCTTCACCACGGTTGTAAAGGTCTCATCATAGTCAATGCCATAGGTCTGATTGTATCCCTTCGCTACCAATTGAGCCTCGTAGCGCTCAATGCGGCCCTCAGGGTTTTGCTTCACTGTGAAGACCCCACTTGCACCTAATAGCCTTATTGCCTAGTGATAGTGACACAAGCTCCCAAGTATTGTTCTTACCAAGGGCCCCGAGCTCTTCTAGCATGGTTGCTTTCCACCTCAGATCTTCCTTAGCAACCTACCAACACTTAAGGATAGAGATAGTGTCTAAAGATGAAATGTATGCTCCAAGTACAAGTGATACGTGTGAGTAAGAGAAAAACTGGGCAATATCATGTGGAAAATCATATCGATCAGGAGGATGGCCTATATTGGAATAAACAGTCCTTTTTACCAATAGGGGAGTGGGGAGAGAAGAGAGATGAATCATATCACCTGTATATTCTGAGTCTGAGATGGATGGTATAAGTATCTCATGAGTCGGGATAGGCAGAGACAAGAGACTTGGCACTAGTGGCACTGTAAGCATGAGTAGCCTACAAAGACACATTTCACAACCCTCAGATCCAATTTTCTCACATTTGATTTGTTGTCCTACACAAATCACATACAACCAAAGATTTTCAAAGGAAGAATATCTTCATTCTTGCCTTTCCACCTCTTGAATGGAGACTTCCACTCCAATACTTACGAGGGCATCCTATTGATCAGTTGGGCACCTATCAAGACCACTCCAATACTTGCGAGGGTATTCTATTGATCAGTTGGCCCCATAGTTATTTTGGAACATTCATTGAAATCATCATACTCCAAGCTACTTCAAGGAGATGCATGTTTTTCCGTTTCTTCTAACCCATTATGTTTTAGTGTGCACGGACAAGTGGTTTATGTTGTATTTCTTGGTATTACAAGTACCCCTCAAACGTCTTGTTGGTATACTCTGTCACATTATCAGACCTCAATACCTTCACAACTGCACTGTATTGAGTCTAAACCCCTTTGTGAAAATCCTTAAAGCAAACACATCACTTTTATTTTTCATCAAATAAATTCAAGTCACACAAGAAAAACAGTCAATAAAAACATAAAATATCTAAATCTATTCACAGTAGTTGTGGAATAAGATCCCTATACATCAGAATGCACTAAATCAAAAACACAAGAGCTCCTACTACTAGAACTAGCACGAGGTCATGGTATGCTTGCCTAACTTGCAAACATCACACACAAGTTTTTCTTTATTAACCTTTTCAATCAAAGGCAGATACATGCGACTCAAAAGACTAAAGAAAGGATGACCTATGGAGCGACAACAAGTCCTCCCAACTCCTCCAGATCCCTCTACAATAGATGAAAGGACCAAGTCCATACCCTCCCTATCTAGGTACCACAAGCCACTATGCCACATGTTAGTCCCAAGTCTCCTGCCCGTCCCCTTCTCTTGGAAGATCACCTTGGGAATACCAAAAGAAACAACACATTTCAGTTGAAGTATAATGACACTTATGGATAAGAGATTTATAAGAAACGAAAGAGCATGCAAAATATTGGACAAAGTCAAAGTGTTGGTACATTTCACAATACCTTTACCAACCACGGGTTGGATTGTACCATCAGCAGTCTGAATACTCTTTGGGACTGCTAGGTGAGTATAGGAGGAGAACTACCAAGCAATACATGTCACATGTCGAGATGCACCAAAATTGATTATCCATTTTGGTAATCTAGTGGTGGATATAGAAGCAAGAGCATGTGTGTGACAAGTACTTATGGCTGAATGAGCGAATAAAGCAAAGTTACCCTGGATGAAGATGAGGTGGATGCACCATCTTTCACACCCTTCACATCACCTGTTGGTTTCTGCCTACTCCTAAGTATCTGCGAGTAAGCCTTCAAGAGTGTCTGATCATCCTTCGCAAGACCCACACCAACTTCTTTATCTTCAACTGTAACCATCAAATTTGGCCAGTTGCCTCCTCTTCCACCTCTTCAACCCCCACAGTCGCGTTCACGGTTCCCAGACTATCCCCTACCACTTGCATATCTCTCCTTTGGTGGCTCAGGGCAACCCTTGATTAGATGGCCTGCTTCCCCACAGTTGTAGCACTTGCGAGCCTCTCCTTGGGCACCTGTCATACCTAAGCTCGAGGTGACCAAAGCTGGTCGCGCACCTGAAGATCCACTCAGCTCAGAATATAGCCTCATGCGGGTCTCCTCATGTATCATCGCAGCAATGGCCTCATCTAGTGAAGGGATCTTTGTATGGGCTAGGACGACTGATCTCCTCTGATTAGGGGCCAGGTTCAAATGAGCCAAAAACTGCATAGTCCTCATTTGTGCAAAGAGCTCCCCTTTCTTGCACCTCAGATCACTACAGCTCAACATCAGTGAGAAGTGATCAAGATCTACCCATAGCCTCTCCTGATCTATAGAGTACTCCTAAATCGATCTATCACCTTGTACCACTACCTCTATCTCTCACTGAATCTGGAACACCTTCATGTGGTTCTCAGTCCCACCATAGGTCCTCTTTTAGATGTCCCTCACCTATCAAATGCCATCTACTGATAAGGCAATTGATGGAACCATCGAGTTGAGTATCCAAGTGTAGAGCAAGGTTTGTGTGGTCCTCCACTCATCGACCTCAACACTATCACTCGCTGGCTCAACCCCTGTCATATATCTCTCAAGTCGCTTCCCTATTAGAGCGTCCTCAATCCAATGTGACTAACTTAGATATGTGGCCGATCCATCAAGCTTCAGATCCACATGAGGGAGTTCTAGCTTCACCTGCGCTGGAACATGTGCTAAGGCATTGGTCCAAACACTAGCTCCCTGTATGAGCCCGACCTATACCTTAACCTCAGGATCCATCTTCGACAGTACCTCCAAACCTCATTTACCTCCCAAACTCTCCTCATCTCCTGACATCTTCACTCACAAGGATCTAAGTCTAGATCACATACGACTTCATTCCCTTTTTTGACCCGATCTTGATCTACTTCATCATCCCCCTCATTAACCCCACCTTCCTCTTCTTGACCCAATCTTTATCTACCTCATCGAGAATCGAGATCCAAACTTGTATCGTGAGGTATAGACCCCCCCCCTCCACGCCGGCCTAATCAACTCAAGCAACCAAACCCTAGGTGGCCAATCGACTTAGAAAGAGAAGGCTCGACCTAAGGAGGTGGTGGCTAAGCTCGGCAAAAGAGAACCTGAGCGGCAAACTATTTTAGCAATGATCACTATTTCACGGCTACTGTAGCGGCGGCTGTGGAGAGAGAAGGTGGAGCCTAGGATTTAGATGACTTTGATACCAAATTGATTTCATCCAAAATTGTTATTTTATTAGAGAGCCCCTTGAGCTTATATAGAGATTACATCTTACATTCAAGTCCCTTGACTTTCTCTATATTCCTATTTTATGGATAGGTCCCTAAACTAGACACAAATACCAAAATGGTATCAAATACCAACAAAGGACACTGCTAATAAGCACCGTAATTAATAGTGAGGACATAGGTGTGATTTCTTATTTTTCAGGGGTATGAAATTTTGTGGAGATATGTAGACACGGACCAACTTTGCCCCCTCCTAAGTAGAATAAATTCCTTGAATTCGGATTGATAATTAGAATTAGAAATTAGAGTATTCAAAATTATAAGTTAGAGTATTGGATTATAAGTTAGAGCATTGTTTTTTATCTAGTACCCGATTAGCTATTTAAACCTGATTCGCTATTCCCCGTGCCCCCTCCCCCTAACAAAAATCTTAAATCTGCCCCTGAATATGAATCATATTTTTGATGTCTGGTTGTGGCACAAATGACAACACAAGAAAAAGTAAATGGGTCATTACTTGATAGCAGTAAGAGTGCTTCCAATAAAACCTCTTACAAATTTGATCCGCTTTTTATCCTCTAAACTGCTGTTAGTTTTCATTCCCAATCCTAATTACAAAAATTATGGATAATATATATCAAGGCAGTATAACTTGAAACTTGAAAAAGTTTAAAATGTGAATCCAAAATTGAAGTCAAATTAAGGGACCAATGATTTATTTATTGAGTAAAACTAGGATGTTCTTAAGCTCACCAAAGTGTTTGGTGAGCTTAACTCCAAAACTCATTAAATCGGTTTCAAATGACGAATCTGAATGTTGAAATAAGCCTACCTTACGAGTGATGCGTCTACATGTGAAAATTTTAAACATTTGAATTAATTTAGTATAAAGTCAAGCGGTCAAAAAACATTCAAAAATTGAATGCACTAAAATTAATTTATTAACATTCTAATTTTGACCGATTGACTTTATACTAAATTAATTCGAATGTTTAAAATTTTCACATGTAGACGCATCACTTGTAAGGTAGGCGGGTTCTAACGGTTCAGATTCGTCATTTGAAACCGATTTGATAAGTTTTAGAGTTGAGCTCACCAAACACTTTGGTGAGCTTAAGAACACCCTAGTTCTACTCTTATTTATTTCTATAAACCACAACTTATTAAATGGATATGGTGTATATAATTAATAAAACTAACCATTTTCCTGGACATATAAAGGAGGATTATCATAAGTTGTTTTTAAGTACTCTAGCATATGCTCCAAACCATCTGGATCAGGCACAATATCACTTGAAGCGGGGATGTACTGGAATCAGATTCATCCAATCACAACTTGGAAATGGTAATTAAAATAATAAAATAACAAACAACATAAACTTTATTGAAACTTAGAAATTATGAAAAAAAACCATGTATTTTCTAAGAACATTACCTGGCCACCTGGCGTTATATTCCTACTAGCTGCATAAAAAGATATCAACATAAAACTTGCCATTCCAATTAGGTATTCTCAAGAAAAGAAAAAAAAAAGAGAAATTATTCAAATATAGGAGAAAAAGGACTAACTTGAACATTGAGCAAAAGTATCAGCATTAAAGTCACGAGGGCTCGAGTTTGTATTATCGGAGTCATCCATGATATAGAGAGAAGTATAGTGATTCAACCCGATAAAATCAAAAGCACCCCTCAACATTACAGATTGATACTTGGTAAAAGTTGGTAGTCTGGGACCCACTATTTTCTACATTATTGGAGGGTAGTCTCCGTAAGTTACGGGATCTATGATCCTAAGTTTAGATAGTTTGATAGCATGAGTTATTAAGAACTTTCCTGAAAGAAATATTTTAATAATAAAAAATAACAAATTGGACACGAGAAAGCTTCATCTCCATAACAAGACAACTTTTGTTATATGAAATATCGATACTTGTTAGGACAACCCAAGAAGACAAAAATGATACAAAAAATGTGTATAGTAGTATTTTAATGGGTTGGAGAATGAATTTTTTCGAATAAGAACAGGACCTAGTAAAACAAAGAAAAAGAAATAGCATTTATAGGCAGTCACGAGTATCTAAGAAATGAAACCAGAACAAAAGGGATTACCTACCAACCAATGAAGAAGTCGCAGTAAAAAAAATAAAAAAATAAGAAATGAATTCAGAACAAAAGGGATTACTGACCAACCAACATAGAAATCGCGGTATCTTTGTGCAGCTTCTTTGTCAGTATTTGAGTGTGAAAATGGATAGATCCCAAAGGAATATACATTTATCCCTACCATTCCGCCTTGGAACTCCTGCATGCAGATGCTTTTAGCATAACCAGACCAGAGATGTACTGGTACAGAAGGAAACCGCCTCTACTGGTACTTACGGATTGGTATACAGAGGTAAATTATTCTATGACATCTACGGTAGGTGTTGAGCAGTACAGATTTTCTACAAAATTGGTACCAAACCCAAGCATCAATATATAGTTAAATCAGAGGTCTGAAACAAAGAATTACATGATATTTAGTATGGTAAAGATTATAAACAGAGGCATGCGCCAAGAGAAGGTTGTGAACGGCAATATAGGGCTCCACAGTAGAATTTCCGATGGTGCAATTTATGAGCCCGAATGGATTCGAACAGTGTTGTGGAGGCCATAAGCCATTGTCATAACTGCCTATGCCTATAATGTTAGGCTCAGCCAAGGTGGTCCAGTACTTGACTCGGTCACCGAACTCTCTGAAACAGACATCTGTGTATGCTGTGAAATCCTCTCTGTGTATACCATGGATTAGTACTTGTTAGAAGGTAAGACAAATTAGAGGTTATATTAGAAAGGTAGATTTTGCAACATAGTGTGGAGTTGGGCTTACAGAAGTTATATAACCAAAAGCGCTATTAAATGGTCAAATAACTAAAAAATATTTTTGTAAATAAATACAAAGCCAAGAAATTACATGATTTTCGGGCTCAGCCAGCCTTGGTACTCATCTTCAAGTACTTGGGGTAGATCGAGTTGATAAATCATTACATGAATTTGAATTCCTGCATTTCAAAGCACAAAGATATTAGATGCTAATTGTTTTCTTTAATTGTTCTTCTTTCTCCCCAATACTAACCATGTTTGACAAGCTCATCTATGAGGCTATTGTAGTACTCCAAACCCTTAGGATTAACCTCTCCTCTCCCATCTGCACAATCAAATTAACAATGTCAAAATAAACACAAAACAATGCCTCCACAAAAATGTGGCTGCAAAATGGCAAACCATGGCACACAAACACACAGACAAAGAGGCACCTGGGATAAGCCTCGACCACGAAATGGAGAATCTATATGCCTCCAGACCAGTATCTGCCATTAACTTCACATCTTCCTGAAATTCAGTAGGAAAAATTTTTAAATTTACTTCATTCCAGTCAATTAATAGCTCTCTGTAGTACCCAAAATGTTAAACATACCATCTCTCAATTTGATTTCAAAATAATTTTTGTAGTATTTTTTAGAGTTAATTTATGGTTTACCAAGTTTAGGCCAGTCGAGCAGTAACATCAAGATAGATAAAATCAATGTATGATACTATAAGTCTATAATTGATACAACCATGAACCATTAGTAACAAACTTTACATTTTAGCCTTCACCATCATGTAACGGTATGATAGCATGATTATACCATTGTACCTTATATTTGTGATATCCGTCTGAAGCCACATCACCAGTACTTTTGTCTGGCATCTTTCCTGTATTGTAAAAGGTACTACCACTGTAATTAGGGAATAAACGGATTTAATACGGACCGATAATGGCAAACCATATCCATATCTGTTTTTTCTTTTCCGATATGTATACAGATATGGATAAGAGGCATATATGGAAGGATTAGGATAAAATTCGGAAATTAAACAAATGCAAATACATACATTAAAAGAATACAGATACAACTCGGATATTAAAATGGATCTATGACACAGTTCACAAAGAAATACAAAATTTCATATTAGATTCAAAATCTTAAATTAAGGTAATGCATCGATCTCTAAAATGGATATCCAGATATAAAATAAGAAACATAAATGAATATTTATAGGTATTTGTCTCTGTATCCATAGTCACTTCCGAATTGTAAAGTAATGTAAACCAGATATGTTAGCAAGCATCTGTCAAATATCCAGAAACGAATCCAAATACAAACGGATATATTTGATCAGCAAACATTCCTAATTGTAACTGCTAAATGAAGTAGCGGATATGTATAATCCATGAGATATTTTATTCATCAGTATTATACAGATATTTTTCTTAATAGAACTTATATCTGAACCCCATAAAAATATTAAAATTAATTCATTGTCACCCTGGTAGTTCTATTTATGTTCAATGGATGTGATTACCTTTGATCTGGTATTTGACCCTCGTTCAAAAAATTTAGCTCTGAAGTCTTAACTATTTATATGTATTAGATAGAGATAGTGGTAAAGAGATATATATAGAGAGAGAGAGAGACCAGCATGTGTAAAGGTATCCCAGATGGAGGGACTTCTCCCATCCTCAGCTGCAGCTCCCTCCACCTACACAAAATTACCTACTGGGCTCCTTTACAAAATTACTGAACATGGGCCCAAAGTATTTATGTATTTATGGGTAATTGGGGCATCAGATCAAATTCAGTAACAGTTCAATCTGCATCAAGATTCATGTGCACTTGATCTGCACGACTCTTGAAGTTGGCCATGCAAATCTTGATGCAAATCGAACGGCGGCTCGGACCTAACATTGGACAGAATTTGGTCATATGCCCATCGGACCAGTCCCGATTCCTTCATGGAATTGCCACTTGAGACAACAAAAAGCGAATATTCACTTTATTGAGGGTTCCTAGTGTAAAAAATGAGTAAGACTGTGCTAATTAATATGCATATTGCAGATTGATCTGTGCTCTGGATTGATATCTCTACATTTAAAGTTCAAATTGTCGGATTGATCCGAACGGTTAAACATAATTTCCCTATGAAAATGTATTGGGATGGTAAAAACAAGATATATGTAAGTCACAGTTTTTGGATAGTAAAAAAATGATGTAAATTTTGATCTCCATATAAATTTTTCATAGTAGAAAAATAGAGATATGAATGAAAAATCAGTGATTGATCTGTAACATGCATATTACAGTAGTTTCGCACTTTCACTCATAAGAAATAGAGATATGAATCCAAATCACGAATCGATCCGTAACATGTAGTTTTACTCATAAGAAATTACTTAGTTGTGAGATTTCTACTTTCTACGGAACATCATGGGCTAAAATTTTAAACTGAATACAGCCAAAAATTCACACCTTGCTATAAAAAATTCGGGAAAAAGAACAGACAAATTATGAAAACCTGATAAGCGGAGGTAGCAGAGCCAAAGACAAAATCAGAAGGGAAATCGGACCTAGTGAACTCCAAGCCAACCGCTCTCTGCAGTACAACCAAACAAAACAATACTGCGATGAACAAGCGCGCTCTCGCGCCTTCCATCTTTAGAGAAACTCCAGAGAGAGAGAGATAAGTGGGACAACTAGTCTTTCTTTTGCCTCTTGGTTGGCGTTAAGAAACGGCAGGAAAAAAATATTTATAAAAGGCGGGTGAGGTGGAAATGCAATTGAGTAGGGGACTTTGACTGGGCTGTATATTAAGCCTATAATATGCCTACGGGTACGTTTCTCTAGAACAAAGAAAAAGAAAGCCATTGATACAGACAGGTATAATCTATGTTGCATAGATATGGATATGGGTATCGTATCGGATACGATACGGATACGGCGATACGGCAATTTTGAAAAATATAAGATACGATACGTCTATTATATATATTATTTTTAATTAATTTATATTATATATTGTATTTAGATAATTATAACTTAAATTAAATTTGTAGAAAAATAAAGACTTCATGAAAGTTTAAGATAAATATTATATTGACTAGATCTTGTTACATGTGATGCTCTAGTGTAGTGGTTAAAATTTTTGATCCACACTTGGGAGGTCCCAAGTTCGAACCCAGCTTGGAGCGGGAAAAAAAAAAAGAAATATGCTCCGGTCCACTGGCGCGGTCCACACGCTCGGGCTGGTGTCCATGGGAGCAGTTCACACGGCTGGATTGGTCCATGGGCACGGCTCGCGGGTTCGCGGATCACCCGCCCGTATCTCGCTGAAACAAACGTATCGGATACGAGTCAACGCATATCGTGACCGTATCTAGTAGTTTAGAGATACGCCACGTCATTCGATACAAATACGGTGCCTAAGTCAACGTATCCGAGTAACATAGGGTATAACTGATTTCAACCATACAGTAATTGATATGCCTACGGAGTACGGGCTCCTCTCAAGAAAAAAAAGTCATTCATATTTGATGCAGACAAGTAGAATTGACTCCACCGTACCAAGAGTTTGTATCGTCTCAGTCACAGTGACAAATTAATAGTTTGAGTCACAGTGACAAATTAATAGTTTGGGTTCGATTTGGCAGAGTTAAAAATTCATAATTCGGGTATAATTTATGTATAATTCGGATTTAATTTAGAAATAATTTGGTACAATAAAGAAGTAAAAAAAACCCAAAAAAATTTAAAAAAAATACTAAAAAAAACTTATATATTAATTTTTTCAAAATTATGCACAAAAGTGGGTAGAATTTGAAATTTATTAATTTTTTGGATATTAATAAAAATTTCAGTGCTATTCATCTAATATTATATATTATTTTTATATAATTCATAAAAATAAAAAAAATTCTGACATGGACATTTTTCTGAGCTGTTTATTCGATGAGATTCGGAATTGGTGGTCTCCTATTGAAAGAATTTATTAGACCCTGTTCGGACATTTGGTAATTCGATGGGAAGAGGTGGGTTTTGGGTACAATCCATTAATTTAACCCAAGTCCGTTCGGCAGTGTATTTTTATTTTCCTTCGTTCTCACCGGAATTCTAGCGAGAATAACGAGAATAGTGTTGTTCTGATTCATTTAAACATACTCAATTATTATTCGAAACAGCGAGAATAACGTTGTTCTCGTTATTCTCGCTATTCCTACAAAAAGTCGAAATAGCAATTGATGCTCTTTCAAATATTCAATTCCTCTATCGCTATTCTAAATGTTCAATCCAAACAGCATTTTTGTTATTCTGAATAGCACCAAATCAATACTATTATCGCACTCTTCTAAAAATCACTATTTTTATAAATTTCAGATTTGTATTTTATATAATGTTAATATTCATTATTCTTAATATGTATATTTATAATATAAAACAATTTAGAATCTGACTATATGCTATTTTTAAAAGAATACGACATATGCTTATAAGTCATATATCTATCTATTTAGTTTTAAAGTTCAAATAATAAATTTAAGCAATTCAAATCAATCTCCTTTTTTAGAGCTTCATTTACATATGAAATTTTGAAATTTTGAAATTATTTAGTATCAAGTCAAGTGGTCAAAAAATGAATGTATGTCTTCATATTAGAATATTCTTCAGATCCAAATAATGTAAAATTTCATGTCTTCATATTAGAATATTTTGAATAATCTTCGTTTTCAAATATTCTAAAAAAATGTAACGGTCTCCAAGCACATTTTAATATGAAAACCATGTTGAATGGTTCAGATCCACTATTTGAATCTTGAAAACAAAAATATGATGTATGATATGTTTACACAAGTAGCATAGTGGGACTCAAATAATTATATTTACTCTTGTTACACGTGTATGTTACTATTAAATATTTTAACTAAAACATTCAATATAATTCAAATGTGATCCACTATTCGATATGTTAATAAGTTTAATTTTGCATTTGAATCCACACCAATTGTATTGTGTTAAAATCATCATAACGAATTCATAATAGTTCTGTTATCTTAATTTTCCTAATTTTGTACATCTTTCGAATTTATTAAACATGCTATTCCATACTTTTTTTTTACTAGATATGGCACGATAAAGATCCTCCTTTTATTATACAATGATGATCAAGAGAGTTGTCTATATTTAATTTGTTTATTTTCTCTCGTGTTGTGCGGCTAAATAATAATTCAAGAACAAAGCTAGTGTGTGATATACTCACCAAAATAATTTTAAAATTTTATTAGATGAGTTTCAAACGATGAATTCAAACTAATATTGAAACCTATCTATTTCACGAATAATGATGTGTTTTACATGCAAAATTATGAAAAAAAAATTAGTATAAGAGAAATTTTCAAATCCAATTATGACAATTCTTTTCAGTTATCATTACGCATTTACGTACGCACATATAGAACACCCCATTTATTTAAAAATAAAAATACAAGTTATGTAACAGAAATAACTAATTGTTTCTAAGCTCATCTATCAGGTAATGTACAAATTAAGCTACAATGGAGTTCGAATATAACCATTTACGTAGCCTGTTAGAAAGGCTTAATTATTTCAGAGAGTCAGAGTTTCAGGATTCTATACTTGTATGATCCTTCTCAAATATTCAGGTAAGATAAATATTCCACATAAGCATTCCGTTAAGAGTTGTAACTTGCAACGTGCATTTTAGTAATAACACTAGTTAAGTAAAAAGAAGTGCACTTTTCATGTACTTGTGTACTTTACTTAAGTTTACTAAAAAGCAAGAAAAACGAAGAATTGCGACTCACCTGCTGACCTGCCAAGGTCCATTGACACGTCACAGTTGTGAAATTAAGTAAAAGATATCCACCTAAAGTAATTACTGCATTTCAATTCTCCCCGCCACTCCCCTATTTAATTTGGCAATTTCCATCTCCAAAGAACTCCAAGACCAAGACTCCTCTCTGTTTTTCCAAGAATCAAAGAAAATCGATGGCTCCTAAGTTATTTCTTCTCCTCCCAGTTCTATTCTTCTCTCTTGTACTCCTCATTGTCCCCTATTACTGCATCGTGGACCCCACCTCTACCACACTGGCAATCAGCCACGCAACCGGAACTGTCTGTGGCATCACTGCCGGTTCTCAAAACCATATCATCCAATGCACAACACTTCAAGATTCGGCTGAATTGAATGCTTCCTTTCCACTAAATTCTACATCATCGTTCAATTCTATTTTGGGTGGCCACAACTTCATTTGTAGTCTCAGGTCGGGTGGCACCTCCTTCTGCTGGGATGGGATCTGCCAATGGATAAATTACGTCTACTCTGGGCCCATGGCACTGAGCATACTCTCAGTCGGAGTGCGACACGTAGCAGCGATAGATGGAAATCAAACAAAGATCCAGTCGTGGAGAAACAGCTGCAATCGTCATGCCCTACGCTGTTCTCAGTTCCCTAAATCGGTTTATGGTGAGTACCACTCCCTCACATCAGGAGACATTTTCAATTGTGCGATAAGTGGAGCCCATAGTGTCCACAGCTGGGGACCCCGTGCAGAGTCAATCCAGAGGAGTTTTGCCGGGGTGCAAATGAGAAGTTTGACTGCAGGTGGGGGCCGCATGTGTGGTCTGAACACGACTTGCTATCTCATATGTACTGAGAACCAATGGAATGTGCCATCTGGTGGTTCTTTTGAGTTCACAAGCCTTGCCATAGGGGGGACTCAAACCTGTGCAATTAGAAGAAGAAAATGGACAGCCGTTTGTTGGGGCCGGGTGGTGTTTTGTTATAATATATGTGGTGTGCATGCTTTCATATTTTTAAAACTTGATGTGATTTGTGTGGTAACTTTCTACTTTTAGTGTCTAGATAAAAGAAACAAAGCTTGCTGATATAGAGTTGGACAAATTTCTGCAATGTGATTGAAGTCTTTTATAATTTCATTTGTTATAAATATTGGTACGATGTGTTGTTAGAAAAGGCCTTCTTGATCTTATAGTCGTATTACACAATTTCCGTAAATATCACATGGTCTCAGTTTCCTTAGATGCTTCTATGGTGATTGCACGAATTCGCCTTTACCTTCATCAAACAGTGATATTGGTTCACATGGTCTCAATTTCCTTAGATGCTTCTATGGTTCTATGGTGATTGCACGAATTCACGTTTTCCTTCATCAAACAGTGATTTAGGTTCACCTTCATCCTTGGTTCTTTCATCATGTTCCCTAACTGATCTGAGGATAGCTGTTTAAGTTTGGCAAATAAAGCTATCTACTGAAACTATCAAGTCTAGCTCAGTGTATGGTTTTTTTGGGACTGACCTTGGTCGGAGCAAAAATAACAAGGCGCAATGTTGAATATAATTAGTTTGATATATTGTATTATAATGAATTTCAACATTTCTGGTGCACAAAAATGAAACCATTAAAATTCATGAATAAAGTAGTTATGTTTAGATAGGCAAATAACTAATTTTCAAATTTAGATGAGAAAATATCTAAATAATGTATCTATGATGGGCATGTATGTAAATTTCTCTATATGGAAATATATATGTGATGTAATTTGCAGTTAACCTAGTGAACCATAATTGAGACAAGATCAATGAAACTGTAAAGTTGACACACACTCAGTCAGGCCATCTGATTCACCCGGTGCTCTGGTAATCTACAAGAATGATACTATTAGTATAGTGATAGCAGATCGAAGATCCTTCTGGTGATCAATGGATTTTTTTTTTTTTTTGGTGAAATGGATGGGGAGTTGGGGAGTACGATGTCCATGGTGAGACAGATTCCAACTACTTGGTTGCTGATAGGAGATCTTTCTGGTGATTCAAGGTTGCTCAGAGAGGCACCGTGGGTTCCAGATCCAATAAGCTCAATTACTGAAGAAAGGTTGTTGCTATTGGAAGCTTGATACTCGTTAATTTAGTTCTGTTTCTTGTTGTTTGGATGTCTGTCTGTCTTGAGTGTTTGTTCTCTG
This sequence comes from Carex pumila, assembly GCA_033356055.1. Taxonomy (NCBI): domain Eukaryota; kingdom Viridiplantae; phylum Streptophyta; class Magnoliopsida; order Poales; family Cyperaceae; genus Carex; species Carex pumila. Next base: position 5,204 of record JARJHM010001302.1, on the reverse strand, counting down.
TCATAACTGGTGGGGCGTATTTTGAGCTGTTTTGGGAGATTTTAAGATAGTTCTGCTTTACTGGTACGTGTGGTACCAATTCTGATAAGGGGTATTCGGAACTCAGTTATTGTTTTCTTTTTTCTTCCTTTTAGTATGTAGTGAACTCAGTTTGCGGATGACATATGGCGGGAGTACTATTTCCAAAAGAACAAAGGAAAGGAAAAAAAAAAATAGTATTAATATCATTTGCTACATAGTTTATCATTAATCTTGTCTCAATTATGGTACACTAGAGTACCTTCAAAACATCACATATATAAAACACTAGATAATGAATTTTCATTTCTATTTTTTTAAAGGAAATTTACAATCTGCTTTTTTTTTTCTTTTTTCTTTTTTAAAGGAACTTTACAATCTAGTTGTCAGATCAGACTTTTGAGACAAAATCACCTGGAAATGAAGAGAGGCAAATTTTGGATCTCTACATCCCCAGGAAATGGCATGTTGAATAATTGCTCTATCATAGGGCATTATTTAGAAAAAAAATAAAAAATCTACTAAAGATCTAAATTAGAATAGGAGCAAGTATTCATTATATATACTACTATTTTTTTTTATGGTATATAAACCCATAATTCTGGCTTACACTATTTTGTATAAACTGTACTATGAATAGCATTGTAGAGCTGTAGCTCTCCATTAGAATCAAACTATATATTGACTTAAATGAATTTGTGGTCTTTGCTTTTATGACATATAACTGGTACCTGTTTAGTATTCTTACTGCATAATCCGATTCAATGAATTAAATTTAAGAAAAAGATGAAAGAATCGCATATTGTGGTGAGCAATCATAATAGACAATCTTCATCAAACAAATATAAACCATTTGTATGGTGTAATATTCAAAATAAGCTCCCCACTCTTATATTTATTTTTTATATTGATCCTTGTAAATTATCAAGAGGAAGGTTCAAATACTGTTTTTTATATCTCATTCGTGTATCATATTTTTATCTTCATTTGAAAGTTTAAATAATAGATTCAAATTACTCAAAATGATCTTCATATTAAAATATGCTATTTTTTTTTAATATTATGTATAACTTTAGATAGATATAAAATTATTATTTTTAAATGATCTAGAATCTTCTAAATTATTTGAGATGCCACAACACAAAATCACCGTTTTCTATGAGGGTAAAATAATGTTACCGTACAAAGCAACTCCAAATTATTTGAGGCCTCAACCAAATGATAAGACAGCCGGAGGAATTATTTGAGTAGCGAATTTTTTTTTTTAGCTTAAAATCAGCAGCATAGTTGCACTCGCAAATGGGATAGATTTGTTGTTGCCTTCGGGAAAAATTAATTATTTGTGGTAGATGGGTCCACTATCTCTCTGAAAAACATGAGTTCAAATCTTAATTACAAGTTACAATTGGTCAACAAACTTGAAGGGGTTAATCATTTTTTTTTTTTTTTTTTTTTTTTTTTTTTTTGCATCGACTTCATATATGTTGCACGAGTATTTAAGTTTATTTTACGGAACTTCAAATATAGGGACCAAAATTGGAAGTGGGCTGTAGAGCAACCCTTGTGGGCCGAAGAGTAATTCAGGAAAAACGGGCTGAAGTTATAGTTTAGCCTGAAAAATCATTTAAAACTTCAGCTAAAGTAACAAAAAAATTGAGTCGTTCAATGAGAATCCGGGTCAATCCGGCCCAAAATGGAATGCCACGGAATGAGGGGTTGCTTTAATGCCAGAGCAAATCGGACGGTCACTTTTATAAATACCCTAAATTTTTTTTTTTTTTTGTACAAAGCTGCCTCCAACTTCGTTTTTTTTTTTTTTTTTTTTTTTTTTTTTTTGCCTCAATCATCCGGGAACAGGAGCAGTTCACTAGGGACCTGAACGTCTGGGAGCCGAGCGGTCTTCTATTTTTTTTTTTTAGAGATCATAATATTTTTATTTAAATAATTTTGTAAAATTTTAGTTTTATTATTTAGTGTGCATGCCAGAAAAATAAGACATTCGATATATTTATGAAGTGATGTCATAACTCTTTATAACTTTGATTTGATTTATTAGTTGGATTTCACAAATCTAAATATAACACTAATTAAGGACTTGGCATTGATTCTTAATAATTTATTTTATTCAAATATACTAGGGCTGCTAACGAGCCAAGTTAGCTTAAGTTATGGATAACTCGAATTCAACTCGTAAGATAGTGAGTTGAGTAGACTCGAGTTGAGAATACTGAGCCGAGTTAGCTCGTTGACTCATATTCAACTCGCGAGTAACTCGAGTTGGCCCGTGACTCATGAGTCAACTCATTTAAGGTGTTGAAATTTTGAACACTTGAACTGATAATTGTTGTTATGTGATGATATGATAAGTAAATATTGAATTAACAAACAATTCACAACAAAATGATCAAATGAAATGAGTTGGGTCAATTTGGGTCAATCACATCTAGTCGGAAAAATGAAATGGACCGAAAGTTATGGAGGAAATCATTAATCAAACGAGTCACGAGTTGTAATGAGCAAGTTGAGTCCAACTCAAACTCAACTCATTTAACTCATGAGTTACTCAACTCGAGTCAGACTAACTCGAATTTTAAATGAACAAGTTGTTAACAAGTTTGTTACCAAGCTGAGTTCAAGCAAGTCATGAGTGGCGAGCTTTTTATACAGCCCTAAAATATACACAATGAAATATAGTTAGATTGCCTCAATGATGTCAACTTATTCTCTCTTTTTTTTTGGAGAATAATTGGAGAGCGAGAGAGAATAATTAGATTATTTGATTGTTGTCAACATATACCATTTGCTTGAATAAGCAAATGCACACAATAAATAGTAAATGCATTTTAAAATAATTATATGAATAATTCTTAAATAATCTCTTAGACTTTTGACTAAACAAAATACTGATTGTTGTATGTTTACCATTGATAGAAAACTTAAACTTAATTTTTGAGACACTAAACGATGTTTTTTTGCAATTCTGATGCTTTAGATGCTTGGGGGTCTCCCCCAAGTCAAATTCTAGATCTGTCTCGTTCCCCTCTTTTCGAAAAGTGGTTATATGCGCAAATTCGACTTTCCTAACCAAAGTTACAGCTGTTTAAAGTTTTTTCAAAAGCTAAACTTCAAAAATTCATAATTAATTGTAGAAAAATCCAAATAAATTGGAATTTATGTCAATTCTGTATATTTTTTAATGCTCTACATGCTAGTGTAATCGTTTTTGCAGTTTGGTCCCTATATCAGTCCATACTTCCTGATTTACCACTAGAGATCAAATTTGATGTTTTTAGTGCATTGCACTATACCAGTGGCATTTGCTTAGTGCTTAGCTGCTGAGTTTGGACTTGGTACCATACCAGATGTCAGTCTAGGGTGCTTTGTGCATGAATAAAGATCTAATTTGAGTTTTGAACATATTTTAGTAGCTTTAAGCTACTATTTTATATCAGAAATAAAGAGAAAAAGATAAAAGCTCTAAGATATCATTTAATCAAAAATTTTGAGATATCAACAAGCTGTCAAAACTTGAAATTTTTTGAATCAAGACCAAGTCCTTAATTAGTAATATCTTTATACTTGTGATATCCAACTGGCAAATCAAATCAAAGTTATAAAGAGTTACGACATCACTTCATAAATACATCAAATGTCTTATTTTTTGACATACATTCTAAAAAAGAAAATTAAAACTTCACAAAATTATTTAACTGAAAATATTAATATCTCTAAAATAAAATAAAAAATAAATAAAAATAGAGGGCTGCCTGGCCCCCAAGTGGCTAGGTCCCTAATGGACCACACCTACTCCGCACAGTTGGGGCAATTTAAAAAAAAAAAATTGAAGTTGGGGACAGATTTGTAAGAAGCTATTTTTTTAGGGTATTAATAAAAATGGCCGCAAATCGGAGGATATGGATCCAAACTAAAATCTTGGTTACAATCTGAATTTTATTTTTGGAAGCTGATAATTGTACCCCAAACAAGTACCCGCGTGAGTCCCCCAACCTTCTAGAATGTCGGCGACAAAAAGATCAGGTTTTACTTTATACAGCGCAATAACAATATCAATCTTTATTTATTATACATAATTTTGCTGCATGAAGAGAAAAACACTCTGTTAAAAAAATTAACAAAAGCACCACTAAATGCAGCGAAACAATCGTATAATTTAAACATATAAAGGAAAGCGTTTAAACAACTGCGTTCAAGTGTTTAACTTTCATTGTAAATGAGTTAATTTTTCATTTTTTAATACAAAAACGAATCCCCAAATTCATCCCCGATCAAAAATTTAAAGCTCTAAATTTGAACCAATCCTCAAGCACGTCCCTGAGCATGAAATTTACAAGTCTAAATTTGTACTAATCCCCGAGGGCGTCCCCAAGCACAATTTTTTTTCATTTGTGCAGAATGTGCCAGGAACAGTACATGTGAACAAGTAAAGCATGTAAACCAATAGGTACTGGCAAACAAACAACATAAACAAAACATTCAAAATTTGTGCATATAAACCTATGTTTAAAGCATATAAACCTATATTTACAAACATTGAAAAATCTTTTGCTAGAGAGTTGTAACTAGATATCTTTGTAACCATTTGGTATTAATGCCCTGTAGATGTTTTACTAATATTTGAATTATTCACCGGTATTAATGTATTATCAACACTATTAAGCTGGTATTTGGCCCACTTTTGCTATTTCGATAAGATGCTCACCTTTGTAAATGTTTATGTCATTTGTACTAGCCCTAATTACCCATTTTTGTAATTCTGACAAATTTAGGGATATATATCTGGAAATATTCTTGTAAATTGATATATACCTGTTCTGAATGTCATACTGGTACAGACCTAGTTTTGGTAAGGGCTAATTTGGAATTTTACTATGGGCTTTACCATCAGTTATTTATACCTCTATACCTAAACATTAAAGAATGTGTGTGGGTTGCATTTCAATTTCCATTGCCATGCAAATACTAAAATAGTATTAGCAGGTTACTGTAATGCGCCATACTATCTAAAGTACAATTTTGAAAATTTGAAAGTCAAAACAATCTAATAGATTGAGTACATTTCTTCAGGTGAAATTAGGATAGTCTTACAAAGGTTGTGCAAAAGCAACACGTTTACAAGCAACTAAAGATGTTCATAATATTCAATTGTGTAAATGAAATAAAATATA